>VXBC01000932.1:354182-364428 GCA_013399945.1 Ploceus nigricollis | reverse complement strand
AACCAAACCAAAAAATTAGAGGCTTCAAAAAAAAAAAAAAAAAAAGACAAAGGAAAACTTCATCCATTGTGATAAGAGTTTTCAAGTTACCTTGTATAGGCTATTTATAGAGGCCCTCCATCCCTATAAACTTTACTCCCTTCTAAAGCCTTACAATATCTCACTTTAATGCCACTATTAATGAGACCAGATAAGGGTTCCTTGGCTTGGTACCTGCTTACAGCTCACATAGGTCAAAGTGAGTGCTGTGAGCATTGCATTTAGAGAGCTTCCAACACTTCATATGGCTACTGAAAGTATTCTAACACATTTCTGAACCATGCATGCCTGTCTGAGGAAAGCAATAGCAGTTTTTCCTCACAAATAGTGATCCAGTATGCCTGCTTAGCACAACATTTGAAAAGGCTACACCTGAAATTGAAATTTGGACTCCTACCAGTCTAGTCTTCAATATCACAATGTACTCTAACAAAGAGAAAAAAAGATAACAGAAAACTGCTTAAAAAAATCAGCATCTTCATCATAATTTTAAAATAGCATTTGTGCTCAACCCCCATTTTCCATAGCAGTCTCCAGCCAAAAAACTGCAAGTTCCAACCTCTCAAGCTGCTAAATGAAGCATTTGCAAGTACATTCTCCCTCCATACTCCAGTAAGAGACTCATAATTGCAATGCAAGCAGGTGATGCAGTGTTTTCTATGCTCTTTTCTCCCTCAGACACCAGCCCAGCCACCCTCTGTTGAAAATAATTTCCAGATCTCTAAGAGCCCAGAGATTCTCCAAGTGCCACTGAAATGAACAAAATAGAGCCAGTGACCAGCACTGCCAACAGCAGTGAAGGTGTATCTCTATCCCAAGGGAAGTGTGCCAGCACATCATACAGTCCTCCCAGAACTACTGGGGATAAACTACTGCTGCTGATAAAGGTGTTGCTGTAGAAACACAGAGCTTACTCTGAGGCAGCTACACAGGAATGTCCTCAGGAGCCCTGGGGATGATTTTCAACTCATGCCAAGCTCCATGCTGCTGAGGCTACTCCTGACTTTGTACAACAACTGAGTTATAAGTAGCCCATGGAGGTCATTGTGTCCAACTTTCAGCTCAAAGCAGGGCCAACTTTGAGCCTGCATTACACTGGGGAGGACCTCATCTCCAATAATATTTTATAAAGTAATCTAGACATGAATTTGTGACCTGTAGCAGTTACAATGAAGTGAAAAATGAGACAGTTTTACCCTTACAACAACTTTGTAAAACTGGTGTGGTGGGCAGAGATCTGACACTGTCTTAGCACTGAGGCTGTGTCCCCTGGTGCCAGCAGCACAGCAGCTATCAGAGCACTGTGCAACAGGTTGTGTTACAACCTCTTAGGTCAAGACATTGCTCTTTAGGGTGGAAAACTGGTTCTGCAAAAGCCAAGTGCATTCCTTCTATTTGCTATAGGCAAGAGGATTTCAAACCTTGGCTTTGGGTTATAGTAAACACACATGGTGGGCAGCTGCAGCCACTACTTAAGAGTTAATCCCTGTAATATCCTTCATTAATCTAACTACAATGATCAAGTAGCATGGAACACATTCAACATGGACAGAGAGTGTATGTCAGATTAACAGGATTACCTGCTGATGAGGGTAATACTGCCCTGTATTTATTCAGCACTTCTCTGAAGAACAGAAGGTACCTTTCAAAGGTGGGTAAATATTTGTTAATCCCAGAGATGAATATGTAAGTGCAAAGAGGTTAAGTAATAACACTGGTTCCACACAGTGAACCAGTAGCACTATTCCCAGACATGCTTTAACACAGCATTCCTTGAGCCATAGGTTGGTACAACCTCCTCATGAAGTCCTAACAATCACAGCACATCCTGTTCTCCCATGCTAACAGGCTGCCTATAAAGCAACATTTCTATGGCCAGTTAAAACTTCATTTTCACTGCTTATGTTTTGCTGACTTTGAAAGACTTTACACAAATACATTGGGGGAGCAAAAAAGCCTACTTTCCTTTGCACTGTAGCATGTCTAACACACTGCTATGGAATAGTCAAATATAAACATTCTGAACCACCTGTAAACTTTTACATGTATCTTTTATAGCTTGGGTTCGTGATTTTGCATTCTTTGTGTAAAAACATATGTGTTTAAAAGAGTCTGATAAAACAATGAACTTGAAGAATAAAGCTTTCATTTTTCTCCCTCTTTAAAAGATCCTTTAAACCCACAACCAATTCCTGTGATTCCTGTCTATAGACATTATTCTTCTAATGATCATAAGGTCACCTGTACCACAGGAAACCTGTGAGAGCTGAGCATACACTGTACTCCTGATTAGCTCATTAGTGCCCCATGCCAGCATTCATTGCAGTAGCTTCTGACAAAGAAAAAAAACCCCAGAACTTCAATGCCTGCCTAATTTGGGCAACAATGTGTAAACCAGAGTAGCACAGACACCACCCCACTTCATGTTTGTATCTAGTTCAGCATTTACTCTAGCAGAAAGGGTAGAACAAAAGTCAATAATTAGAGACCTCTACAGCAAATGAGGAAGATCAGACATCTCTGAGGGATAATTTGTCCCACTTATTCTAGACATCTATTTTAGTATTAATCTCCTTCTGGAGATGCTTCTCTTCACTCTCTGCAGAGTAGGCTTAGACAATGAGATGCCTGCTGGTGGATGAAGTTCATTAAATGCATATTTTCAGTGCTGGCAGATTGTGACCTACATGTTATACAAAGTGAGATACATCCAACCTCTGCTGCAACCAGAGGCACAATGCTAATCATCTCATGGAGTGAGTCAGGGAACCCAACACCTGACATACAACCATGCCTGCTAAAATTCAGTCCTCCAATGATCTGCTAATTTTTTTTTCTAATACCGCATTTATAAAATAATTTTCAGCCTTGCTAATTATTTCAATCACCTCAAATATTTCCCTACTTGCTTTTGAAACAAATCTGTCTCCAGTTACCCCAGCCTGTAGATATACATGTTTTAAGCTACTCCTCACTGTTTATGTGTCCAAGTTTGTCAAACAACAGAGACAGCCTGGAGTAACTTGGCTATGTTTCTTATATTCTCATTAGAAAATTGCAGCTGTAAATTTTATTATGTGATAAACTGTGTATAGGAAATAAGAGTAAAAAGTAGCAATAGAAATCTACGCTGCAGCAGAACTTTCTCTGCATAGGAAACTGGAAAATGTCATTTCCATTTTTGAAAAAAAAACTTGTAATTATGCTATTAAGGGCAGTAGATATTGGGAAGCAGGAAAAGTTCAAATTTACCTCCTTATGCTTTTCAGAAGAGACAAGAGAGAGGACGGATTGCAATCTTCCTCTTACAAGAAGACAAGGCTGACATATGATCTCTTAAACCAGTGGATGAAATTCCTAGTTTCACTGGAGTTAGGAATCTGCTTTAGAACCACTGTTTTAATTTTAGACACAAACTTCTACCATCAAAGCCCAGGGCTTGGAGAGCAGCCATTAGTCTCTGACAGCTGTGAAGAGAGACCAGGGAAAAGACACTCTAAAGTTTCACTGACATGCAGTTGACTTAGAGAACTTTACAGACAGGAGTAGAAATCACTAAGTGGTTTCCAATGACAAATACAGTGAGTGAGATAATTACCAGTGCCAATGCCCAGCTGCACTGCAGGTAGTCCACTGCAATTCCAGTGCCCCCCTCTCCTGGGCTGGTGATGCAGAGACCCCTGCACATGGCAGGAGAGCTGACACTGAGGGAACAACAGGGACAATCTGTAACCTACAGCTGCAACTATTTTTAAGCAATACTGTTACATTTGCTGTAAGCTGAAGAGAAATTACAATGCCTATTCCAATTTCTGGACAGAGGGTACTGGGGGATGGATGCCAGTTTGATGGAACTGGGGTGTCAGCTGATTCTGCTTTGAATATATTTTACTCAAAATTTCAACTCTCACATATTATTTCTTGCATTGCCCCTTTATCTAAAACTCAGTGATGACTCAATCCAAATTTAATATCTTCTGGGAGAAAGTCTTAGCAGCTGCTTCACAATCATGCTTTTTTTCCTCTCTGGCATTAAGGGAGCATAAACACTTATTAAAGTTTAACAGGGAAAGTAAATTTGAAGATTAAAATGATGTTTAATTAGTAGCTATAAAAGTCATCATCTTTCAGGTGCACAACACAAAGCAATTCATAAGAATGATTATTGTTATCCTCATTTACAGAGAAATGAGGTGAATTAAATGATCTGCCTTATGACATATATAGTGTTAGATTACAGATCTGGCTCCCAGTTCTGTGCTGTACCAACTAGGTCACATTTAGCAATATACAACTTGCAAATATTCCCAGTTCTATATTTACCAATATCTGGTATCTTTATATTTCTTAATATTCCAATTTTTTTTTAGCTTCAGTGATACATTAGCTTTGTTAACATTGTATCAGCACAATATACAGAATTTTTTAAAAAATAGGGATTTATTTCTCAGTTGACCCTTGATGTGAAAAGTAACTGCATTTTTCCACTGGAATCAGTTACTGCAATAGCAGGTAAACCACACAATACATTTATTGCTCCAGTTCAAGGGTGAGTTGGTGACAGGACAGAAAAACTAGAGCCAAGAGAGCTGGTGTTCTCTGCAGGGGTGGAAGGATTTGCAGTCCATCAATAAGATTCACGCACACACAACCACCCACTGAGATCACTCTCCAGTGTGTCCTCCTGCCAGTCAAAAGGCTGAGACTCAAATTTTTAAGTGAATACACATCCAAGAACAGTCAAAGTTCTTGTCCAAATTGCACATACTCGTAATTCGAGGATCATTACTTTTCAAATGTTCACTACTTTGTCAAAAACTGCATTAAATTACAGAGGCTGAAAGAGAACTTCCAAGATGTGGATTTGAATAATCAAAAGCAGCAGTGTGAATTTAGTCCAAATGTTCTCAGAAAAGTACGTAGGAGGGTAATTTAGTTTTAGTTTAAAATTGCAATGATTTCTATCCCTAGTCTAGGACTCACTGACCTGACACCTGCACATGCCCAGCAGCCCCAGCTGCTGAAATCTGTTAGATCTACAAGAGAAAGGTGTAGGTTTTCTCCCAAGGGAAGACACTCTATCACAAAACAGAACTGTTTAAAATAAAGAGCAGGAGGGACCTGAAATAAGCTAAAAGAATCTCTCTGGCACTGGCAGGAAATGGTGTGAAGTCTAACTTTGCCAAAGCCAGGTTATGTTGTTTCAATGATGGAAGAGCCTAGACCTCTTAAGTAGCAAAATATGAGTAACATGTTCTGTTTGCAGTTTTGGTGTGAGGCTTCTGGAGGTTAGCTAATTAACAAAGAACAACTCTCCTCAGATCATTAAACAGTGTTGCTTAAAGTTCACTGTTATCTCTTTACCCACCTTTCAATGTCTCCTTTTGTACATCACCAAGACATTCCTGCTGTGGTGGTTTCTACAACGTGGTTCAAATATATCCATCAAGATAATATTGATTTGCATTCTTTTATTAAAGAATGATACCCCAAACCCTTTGAATTATTAACTGATAATGTATTATTACCTGAGGGGTAAGGGCTTTTTCTTCCACAACAGGCCTTCTTCCTCTGAAGCAGTCAAGGAAAAACAAAACCAGCACAGAATTACTCACCACACTTAATGTACAATGCTTGTTCATGGTTACTTTGTAAAGGTTATTGCATCACCCTATCTATAAATACTACTTTAACTTTAGAATTAATCTGCAAAATTTAATATCTAATTCCAATCCCCGGATAATACTTAACACACAATTAAATAATTAAATGTTAAATTAATAGTCAATTAAAATTTAATAATTGATCCTGATTTATCATCCTAAGAGTCCTCTCAAGATTTCCTGTTCCTACAGTTGGGATAAAAAATTGAAGTCCTACTAACTCATCACTAGCAAAAGACAGTCCCCACTGCAGAATATGTATGGGAGTGGAAAAGAGTACGTCAACATTTCTCATAGTTTTTCCTTCAGCAAGTAAACTTCATTGCATAAAATTAACTTTGTATCATAATATGTGCTTCCTTCAGCTTCAGACAGTGAGAAAATATTAACTAATGTATGACATGAATTATTTTAACTTATAGTAAAGAGATAATGACTGAAAAAGGACCTGGAACCAGTCCTGTCACTCTAGCAAAGCTGATCCAAGTGAGGTGTGCTGAGGTAACCAGGCTGTCCCTGAGTAAGGAGCTCCTACAGGCTTTTATCTTCTCCTGCTATAACTAGAGCTAGGTGGGTACGAGTAGTGACTGATCTACATTAGCTACTTAAGGAGTCATTTAACTACACCAGTTTGGTTGTACTGAATAAGCAAGTTTCTGGTAGTTTTTGCTCATTCTTTAGCACCACATCTCAAGACATACTGGAGAAATGAGCTAATGGGTTATCTCCCAAAGCTCTGCTTCCAGTTCACAGAATATTCTGGGTTGGAACGGACCACAAGGATCACCAGGTGCAGCTCTTAAGTGAATATCCCATACAGGGATCAACCCCACAGCCCTGGTGCTATTGGCACCATGCTGTCAGCACTGCTGGTGGTTTCATAGCCTGACCATAAGCACTTCCAACTTAATTACACATCCTTACACCTCTATCATTAAGCACTAGAATATAAAGGACTCCATGTTCCTCTTCTGTGCTTGTACAGCCCCCTATTCAAAGGGCCTTTGATTGAGAATGGAGACCCTTAAATGTCACCACAGTAGAGATTTTAAAAACCAGGTCCATAACATCCCGCACTGATCATTGCTTGTTGTAGCTGTACACACACTGGTAGGTTTAACCTGGAAATACAGGAGAGCCCTGAAAAACAATCTGCTCCCTTGTATGGAAAACATATTTGGAGAACACAGTGCCAGGACAGTTATCTAGAAAGTTATCTAGAGCCCCTTCTCTGACTGAAACGTCCCTTTCTTGTAAAGTGTCTGTGACATCAAATACTTCTAGGTAGTGGGAGGCCAATTTTCAAGCACAAATATTTGAATTGCACATCCAGATTTTATATGCAGAGAGGTAGGCGTAAATGCCTGAATGTGCAATTGTTTAGGCATAAAATTGGCTATTGAGTTTTATTGCTAAATTCCAATTTAAACTGAATTGTTAAATTCAAATAATTAAATTCAAACCTCAAAGCCCCTTCTGCTTTTTTCCTAGTGATACCCCCACAAGAGAAATTTTCTGTTACTTAATGGTGGCTGAAAGGAAGAATTTATTGAAGTGTGTTCTGAAGTTACTGTTTAAAGAGCTCCTGTTTGCAGAGATTACTCCTTTCTCACATAGGAGCTAAAGGCTTACCTATTACCAGTTCAACCCAGTAGGTAGGGCCAGCTGGAAAAAATTATGCTCAAGACTTCATGCAGGCAGAAGAACAGGCTGAAACCTGCTGTTTTGAGGTTCAATCAGTTCTGCTTATTTACTACACTGCTTTGTTTTGCAGGTACTTCAACAGACATTGAGTTTTCCAGAGGTAAATAATGCAGAGTGAGACAACTGCATCTGTGCCATTATCACAGGGTTAGCCTGAAACTTATTTATGAACATTTTGATGTTTCTCCTGACACACTGAAGGCGGGCAAATACACACAAAATATTTCTTACAGACATTAGTTTTTGTGGAGACTATTGTTAGTGGTGATAAAATAACCAGTTGAGAAAAACAACAGTATTTTTTTTCCTGTATTGTATGGTTGTCATACTGAGAAACAAGTTCTTAAATGATGCAGCAAATTCAGAGATGTTTAGAGTAATAATTTTAAATTCTATGTATTTCACTTTTTGACCCAAGACTTTACTAATTACCTTTAAATTATAACTTTTAAAGAATCAAGATAATTTAAGAAGAAATTTGGTCCTTATTTAATTTCAAGAAATGAAGAATCCTAGGGAACAGAAGCAAGAAGCTAATTATTTTCTCTGTTTCAAAAGCAAAAAGTCTTCAGTTGTGTGGCTTCTGCTTAGCACCTAGGGTTTGAATACCTCTGCTCTTTCAGGACTTTGAAAGATTGTTAGTACCCTGGATGACTGAGTTTTGCCCAGGCTTCTGTCAACTTGTGCTCTGCTTCCCCATCGTCTCTTCTGGTCTCTGCCAATTCATTTTATTTTATGTACATTCACATAAAATGCTTTTTGATCACATCATCTTTTAGCATCCTTTCCTATGTAAGTTCATTTTTGAGGGCATTCATGGACTATGTCACCCTGTACTCTCAGCCTTCTAGGCCAGGACCTACCCAAAACATTAAATTTTAAAACACCTTTGACCAGCCTCCATGCCACTCTTTGCATGTGGGAGCTGCTCATTCACTAAACTCATGTTGTTGTCGTTCAAATCTCTCCTTAAAGCCTTCCTTTATTCTGACGCTAATGTGAAAAAAATAGTATTAGGCAACTGGAGTGCTACCAACAGCTTGATCTATTACATTGACTAATATTACTTCATTATAGCCTGACATCCCTCTTCCTGCATGTATTAATCATCTACTCTTTGAGGCAAAGTGTTCTCTCTGCAGAAAATCTAAGGGTTTTAAATAATGAGGTTATACAACACCTACATGGTGTGATGTGTCAATTGTACAGCCGCTGCTACACGAGCCTAAAGTCTGTGATGAAACAAATAATTTGGTAGTTTCACATCTAGCTTGCTTTATAAGATGTCTTATCACAAATTCAACCTTGCAGGTCTGGTCTATATAGTAAATATTTAAATCTGAGAAGCAAACATACCTGGTTTTTCTTTCAGTGCCAGCTAATGAGTGGCTCTTCAGACTGCACACAGTTGCTGATCTATCATTTTTTTATTATTCACTTTTATTTCTTTAGTTTCTCCCTGCTAAAAATTGTAGCAATTACTAAGTTCATCTCATTGATAGAAATCATTGGAGATTCCCTACAGTTGCAAAAGAAATTGGACTGTCTGATTTCTGTGGAGTAGGAAATGGCAAATTCATCATGGCACATGAGGAATTTTTTGAGTCTTTTGATTTCATACATGAATGTGTTTGTTTAAATGTAGTAAGCAAATGATCGGTGAAAGCAAATTGGTGGGAAAGGCTTTAAAAGTACATTTAACCTAAGTGTGGAAATGGATTCTTGGAGAAAATGGAGGATGAGACCACAACATGGCAGGGATACCACAGTGCTCTCTGATGGGGGTTTTTGATGCTCACACATGTCTAGCGATGGAAGGAACCCTGGAGAAAGCACAAGCTGGGCACCGTGAGATTTTAGTAAACTGGTTGAGTCAACAGCTTCTTTGCCTTGGGTACTTTCTGCACTTGTGGTCTTTTCCTCCCACGTGCTCTGCTGGGAAAGTCTTACAGTAGAGGAGTACGTGTGTCTTTTTGGGTCACTGCTGAACACCACCACCCAGATCATGTCGTATTCTCTGTTGAACTCCTTGGTTCTCATTGGGAATGGCTTTAAACTGAAAGGCAATAGGTTTAGATTAGATATAAGGAAGAAATTCTTCCCTGTGAGGGCAGCAAGGCACTAGAACCCTTCCAACCCAAACCAATTATGATTCTGTCATCTTGCCTTGTTACCTGTAAGAACACACAGGTCTCATGTTAAAGGTGTGAGCTGCTGGAAGCCATTTGCTTTTAGATGTAACTATAAAACCTCCATCAACCACAACTGGAGTGCCTCCACAGCCTGCCACCCTCCCCAGGAACCTCGGGCGCATTGTTATTTTGTGATATTTCACCCCAGGTCCTGTCCCCTGCCCTGCAGGGCCCACCTGCCCCCATTCCCCTCAGCATGACAAGATGGCGGCCCTTGGGGCACCCGCAGGTGCTGGTCCCGCCCCGTGCGCATGCGCAGAATCGCTCCACAGGTGCCACCGCCCCCTGTGCTATATCTGAGTACGCCGCGAGCCGCACGTATAAGGAACCGTATCACGCCCTCTTGCCCCGCTTCGATCCCTCCGCCGTCTCTAAAGGCAGTTCCAATAGCTGGAGGCTCGGCGCTCCCGAGGCGGGAACACGGACCTAGAGAGGCGCCGCGGCTCAGAGCGCGCTCGTGCCTCCCTTGGGGCTCGGCTGCGGGCACTCCGCGGGCTGGCCCCGAGGGACTCCTTCTCTCGAAGCTCAAGCGGAAGGATATATAGTTTTTATTTTTTTATCAGCCATCTGCTGAGCAACGGTTTCGGGGGTGTGGCCAGGCGCGCGGGCCCCGCCCCTCAGGACCAATCGCGGCGGGAGACTCGCTGC
>VXBC01000932.1:309063-354164 GCA_013399945.1 Ploceus nigricollis | reverse complement strand
AACAAAGAGGCGGCGGGGGTGGGAATGGCCGGGAGCTGCGTTGCAGCCATTCTAGAAATACCTTCTAGTGTTTCCTTCCACTCACCCCCGCCGAGTAGTGATTAACAAGACCGTGGGCGGGGGGGTGACCTGTGGGGGTCCGGCTGGAGCCGCTTGGAGAAGCGGGGGGGCGGCCGGGAGAGGAAGGAGGAAGCGCTCACTGCCCTGCCCTGTGTGTTTCTCTCCTCCTTCCGTCGCTTTCCTCGCTAAAGGCCTCCCGATGAGTTAAAATGGTGCTGAGGCTCGAGGGGAGCTGGTCGCTGCTCGTAGGGAAGAGGTTCCTCTGCCTGTCGGAAGAGGAGGACAGGACGTGGGACGCCAGCCTCATCTCGGAATGGCCCTGGAAGTCGGGCAGGATCCGGGCTGTGTCACACACGGACATATCCAAACAAGACCTGAAGGTAACCGGGAACTTTCAGAGAGACCTGCTAAATCGAGAGTGTGACCGGGGAAGTTGGTGTGGCTGTGTGTACACGTGTGTGCCCATGCTGCTCTCGGGGGCAGAGGAGACGGCGTCTTGGCCGACGCGTTTGGAAACGTGCGCCCCTGCCCAAGTCCCCGATGTGCTTGTACTAATCCCGCAAATTACCTCTTAGCTAATTATAAATGTGCTTTCTTCCACCGGCATTTTGAAAAACAGGTTTTTACCGCACCCACTGTTCCTATGGTTTATTTCCTAAAGGTAATTTAAGGTCTTGCTAGCTGTGAGCAGGTTTTCGCCCCCAGAGTTGAAACCGAAACCCTCCAGTGCTGTTGGGATTGGTGACTTTTCTTTCCTGCTCTTTGGAGCAGCTGGTCGTGAACAGCTACTTAAGTTTTAAAGTCACACCGAATTCATGCCTGGTGCTGGAGGTCTCTCGGACTCTTCTTGCATGGTGGCCTCTTCTTATTAATGATTACCAAGTGGGTTTTTGAACACATAGTTTTTGCAAGCGTGGTGTAATTGGTTAGCTGTGTATTTTGTGTGGGAGTCAAGCTAAGTTTACGGTTTGGCTGTGAAGTTGTTAAGAGGCTTTATTTGGCAACTGTAGTCATTAGAAGTATTCACCCGTGTCTGGACACTTACTAGAGTATAGACTGAGTGCTTGCTCCCCAAGGACAAAACTCGATTGTAGCAGCGGCATCTTGTGCTTGTTTGTACCGAAGACTCTGATGGCTGTCCTGTGACAGCAAGAACAGCACCATCTTTCCATTTTAACTGTCTCCTTTCCTCTTTTTTTGGTAATGAGAACTTAGTGATCTCTGATTAACTGACTGACTTGTCAAACAAAACGATACTTTGGATGTTTCTAACTCTTTCTTGAAAGCGTAAACTTTGTTATCAGCTTGTTGTTGTGGATCTGCGGCAGGGGTGGAGCTTTGTCCATTTTTGGGCGCGGGGCTGTGCCCTGTGCCGTGCTGGTAGTGAGGAGGAGGTTCTTGATGCAGAAAACTCTTAGGGACTTTGTCCGCAAAGGAGAAGAAGCAGATGCTGATGGGGTCTCTACTGTGAGCTTGTAGCTGGTTACGGTTCTGCCAGAAGTGATTGAGTTGATGTGTTCTCCAGTTGAAGTGTTAAAGAAGTTGCAGAGTGGGCAATGGAGGCGGGGAGAGCTTTGTACCAAAACACATCCCATCTCCTTTGCTCTCGGAGTTCTGTGCAAGCATGATAGACCCGAAATCATAAAGGACTGAGAGAGGGGATGAAGTATTTCTCCTGTAAAAGAGTAGAAGTGTTTCTTTCAATTTTCATTTTGTATAGAAGAACTGTCAACTGCTGTTGAAATTATTTTCTCCACTGTGTTTTCCCGTGTGTGCAGTGTTGATGCAGTAGATGAAACAAGCCATTCTGGTTCTGGTTGTTATTTGCTTATCTCTTTAATTGTTTCTGTGCACCTCAAAATTACCAAGTTCATTTCTGCACCCATTAGTTCGATGACTCCTGGCTGTGGTAATGCTGTTTGTGAGCGTGTTTTCACTTGCCTTTCCCCTAAGAGGGATGATAAAACACCAGGAAGTGTTTCTGAGATTCACTCAATTGAGATTTCTGTGCTGTTTGTTAAATGTAGTTAGGCTGGATTGCTGTGTTCTTTGGGAAGAGGGAATGATTTTTCCAAGAGTAGATTGCTCTACTAAGATGTTCCAATTCCTGTATTCAGGCCAAGTTGTATTTGTGGTCTTTCCCAATAATTTGCTGATCTCCCATGTTGCCTTTGAAATTAGGGTAATACTATCCCAAAGACCTTGGTCAAGCCATCATATTTTTGCCATGAAATTGTTTTCCTTTTGAAAAATCTGCCTAGTTGTTTCTGAAATTCACAAGGATAAAAGCAGTTAAAAGCAGTCAAGAAGTGACCTTCACATTATATAATTTGATCACCTTTATGTCCTACTGTTATTTGTGCTTTCAATAAGTTGGCTGAAATGATTCTTTGGGATTGGCATTTTTTAAATGTTTCTGGAAAAACCCAGCTTGTTTATTCCAGTGCTTTAGAGTTTATGGAAAATCCTTGTGCCATTACTGTAGGCAGTCCTTTAGCTTTAGTGGACTTTTTAAGGGAGGTTGTGTATATTTTTCCCTGCTTGTAAACACCAGTGACAGTGTTAACATAGTTAACTATCTTTGAGCAGCATAAAACTTTTTGAGATGAGAAGTTGTAAAGTTAAATGTAAATACTATTATTTTATGTGAGTAATGATGATAAACCAGTTAACATTGACTGTCACTTATAAAGTACTGGGTCAGCCTTGGATGCTTTGGTGATTGCTTGATTATGTGACAGGCAATAATCATGCTGGAATTATAAGTACATTTAATGATTTTTTTATTTTATTTTTGAGTAAATTGATGGGTTTATCTTTTCCATGTTGAATGTGCCTGAATTTTATAGGTAGTCACTCACTCACTTTGCTTCCTTTCTGTAGATTTGTGTAGAGTTTGATGATGAATCCTGGGAAAAGCGAAGATGGATAGAAGTCTACAGCCGGATGATGATAGCATTCCTGGTGGAGCAAAAGCTGGTGCTGGCTGAAAGAAAAACCCAGTCCATGCCTCCTGTCCAGTGGCCTGCAATGGCAAGTACACTCTTGGCTTGACTCACTTTGGTTCTGCAGTTCCACCTTATGGGACAGCGTTGTCACCAGTGGGAATTTCTCCAGTGCAGCCTCACTCCTGGGTGTCTTGGGAAGGGAGAAAATCTCTTTGTGCAACTCGAGCTGACAGAGCTCAGCAGCATTTGAAGTTGGTGGACACAAGGATGTGTTTTTATGACTTTGCTTCTCTCTCAAACCCCTGTTCTGTACATTGTTAATTCATTCTCCCTCTAGTTTCGTGTTTTGTTTCTTCTTCCATGAAATTCCTCTTAAAATAGAGAGAAAAATTGTAAATGATAGGTTTCTAAGGATAGCCTGTGTTTTTATTTTAAGTTTTTGACTCTGCCTCAAGTTAATGCTATGGTGATTCTTGATTCTGAGACAAAAATAATTCAGATTACTTTTATGTGGTGCCTGACTGGTACAAGTGATATGTGAGATTTAGATTTTTTGCATACAAAAAGCTGAGCTATACTGTACCAGGAGAGAACTAAGCTTTCTGTACCTGCCATGCATGGCTGAATAGGCAAATTAGCTAGGGGAGGTGAACAGGGAACATTTCTTAATGTATTCAGCCAGTACAGTTGTACTTGACTACTTTGGATATTGCTGCTCAAGAAAGTAGTGAGATAAGTAAAAATGCAAACATGTAAACTTGCTGAACATGAATTATGCTGAAGCTGTAGTCTGTGTTTTAATACTATTAACTTTGCTAAGTATAAAGTGTGCATTGTAATTGATATTGCTGCATTTTAGCTGGTCTTTCTTTCTTAAGCAAAGCCAATCTAAGCAGCTACTTATTGGAAGTAGGACCCAATAGAATGGGAGAGGAAATGGAAATATAAATCCTTAATTTTATTTCCTGGGCTGTGCATTAATATCAGCAGTTCCTCTGGTAGATTTTGCTGACAGCTTGTTCTGAAAACCTTTGTATTTAAACTTAGCTGTTGTTCATTTCCACGTATCTGAATAGTTCTTACTGGATACTTGTCTTCAGTTTTGGTATAAGGTTTTCCTCCTGAAGTGTTTGATGTGCCAGTTCATGCAGGATACATGTTTCAAAGCTCATTGAGCAAAGGAAGAGGTAGGATCAAATGTAGGCCAGTCCTGGATCTTACCTTGGCAAAAAAAGACTTTTTCTCCCTTTATCATCACACAGGGCAGGAAAGCAGAGGTCACAAAAGAGGTGTGTGGATTAATTTATTTGAAACTTGATCACAACTTACTGGTTGAAGTGTATGGGAGAGTGTGTTTCTGACAAATGGAGTAGCTTTGTAGAACTCTTGTAATGCCCTATTAGTCCTGTAGAGACTCTTGTCCCTCATGTGAGGATCTTGTCCCTCTGCCAGTGCTGTCCTAACTGAGGTGAAGACAAGAAAGAGTATCTGTTTGGGTTTTTGGAGGACTGATCAAAAAAGGCCTTCTCCTATCAGAATGATTTCCTTTTTTTAAATGGGGCGCAATTACACCTTTCATGTAGGGAGGAGTTACTCTTGCCACTTCTGTTGTTCCAGGCTCCTGATGCTTGTCCTCTCAGATCTGATACTGTCACTAGACAAAATTTAGTTTTGCACACATTAGGAAGTGTTCAGAAGCTTTTAAAGGAAATTTTTGTTTCTTGTCCGTTCTTAAAGCTTTTGGTATATCTGAACACAACTTCATCATTGCACTGCAGTGTTACAACTATGAGGCTGTCCAAATCATCACATGTACCTAAATAAAGGTTTCAGTTTGTTATCAGGGTTGCACAAGTTTTGAGAACTTTAATGTAAACTATGCTGCAGACATCCATTGATTTGCTAGCTATTTCCCCAGTCTGCCATAAAGACGTTTATTAGTAATGTATCTGCAATTAGAATTATTACATTAATAAATTTTTCATGTGGACATGAATGATTAATTGCTAATGATAGCCACCTGCACTGAATCCCTAATTCATGCTGATATATGAAATTAATTTCAAGTGGAGTCCAGTAACTTTCATTAGGTGTGTATTAGAAGTTTTATTGAAAACTAGCTTTGTCTTCAAGAGTTGCATGTAGATGTGGTAACTTAACAGAGAAATAGAAGCAAAATCAAAGTAATTTTTAAATGCAAATGATGAATGATGAGATCTTGCTCTGTTTCTGAGAACATGTTTATCACTTTTTTAGACCTACAAGTCCTTGGTGGACAAAGCTGGAATGGGATCGCTGGTTTCAGTGCGCTACCTGGGCGAAGAAAAATGTGTTTTCCTTTCTAAAGACCTCTTGACACCCATCCAGGTAACCTTGACTGGCATTGTAGAGATGAAAGATGAATCTCTTATCTTAATATTTAGGATGCATCAAGGTAATGTAATCGAAATGCAAACTTCAGATGGGTAAAAACTTGTAGTAGGTGTTTATTTCTGTAACTCATAAATATCAGTTCTGAATGTAACGTGTCTGATTAAAAGCCCTCTGGAGCTGATTCAGGACAGGGTCACTTAGGAGAGCTGGATGAGGGAGTGTGCTAGGAGAGTTATTCAGCTCAGGTGACAGCAGTTTCATGTTGGTTTTGGGGATAACCTGGAATAGTTTCCCTTTCTTCTTTTGAACATGAACTTTGTGCAAGGAGTTGCAGGAATGTCTGGCATAAATCTTGCTATTTAACAGAAGCACATCACTGCTAATCTTAAACAAAGGAGGAATTGGGCAGAATGTAAATGAGATGGTTGAATTATTGAGCACCAGAGGAAAGTTTGTTAGTGAAAATTAGGTACAGGTGGGTTGAAACTATTGTCCCTGAACAGGTGTTTGGAAGAATAGTATCTGCTAAAGATAAAGGATTTAGCCTTTTTAGGAAATTATTCTCAAGACCTGTAAACAATCTGAAATAAAAGTAGTAATGTTTGTCCTGTGTTGAGACTGCAAGTAGCGCCATCTACTTTGTTCTACTTTGACTTGTTAACAGTCAGCAAATATACATATATATAGAGAAACTGACAAGAGTGTCACTAAAAGCCAAATTTGAGTTGTAGATAGTTGTCTTGCTTACGTTGGCTCAACAGCAGGGTTGAGATCTTTTTATGCAGAAGTCTTATCTCAGCACTGCAGTGGAAAGGATTGCTTTACTGGCATCTTGAATAACAGTTTATTGACTTCTAGTTCTTCAGTCTTCTGCCTCTTACAAATATCAGAGCAGTGCCTGTGACAAAAAGATAAAACCCAACCCCAAACCCTTTTCTTATTTGCACTCTTTGAGCCTTGGGTGGAAACTTGCTGTGACCTTTCCATTTCAGAATCAATTCTCATTCAAGAATTTGAGAGGAAAAAAATAATACACATACATTATGCTGAAGAATTATGAATAATTTAGATGTAGCTGACTGTTTTCATTCATATAAGCATTTTATAATGGTGTCTTGACATGGACTGGATCCTGGCATTATCATAAATAGAAACATAAAGTATTTTAATTTGCATCTGCTCAGGACATATATGCTGCTGCTTCTGGGAACTTAAAATCCTAAGTTAAGAATGGATGGTTCAATTAAACTTATTGCTCATTAGCAATGTAGTACTACAAAGCTGGGTTATTTTCAGAACAATATTAAAGTAGACCTGGAGAGCTCTCTTCAGTCTCTCTTGCAGGTGCTTGTTGTGAATTAGTGATAAAAAATTACCTGCCTCCATTCCAACATCCTAGAACTGATGGGGAACAGGTTAATGAGAACTGGATTTGTGTGAATTGCTGCCATCTTGTTTTTAAATATTGTGGGATTTTATTAAAAGCATTATCCTGAATGCAAACTTCTGTTCTTTTTTTCCTGAAATAGGATGTGGATGGTTCCAGGCTTTCTCTTAAAGATGATCAAAATGTAAATGAAGAAATTCAGGCTCTGGTTAAGAAGCACCTTGATGAGACACGCTTGGTCCAAGGTACAAGCACCCTGTGGAGCAGAAAACTGGCAATAAATGCCCAAGTCCAAAGGGAAATCCTTGTAGTGTTGGTTTAATTAATTGGTAATCTGTTCTAGGGGATAAAAGCATTTTAAAAGTACTGATTTTACTCTCACAGCAGTAAATGCAAAATGTGAAGGATTGTAGATGTTTAAGTTTCAAGTATTTCTTTTGAAAGAGTGAATATGTAATTTAGGCACATATAGATGGCCTGGTACTTGTGAAATAGATCAAACTTGTAGCAATTCCCAAAAATTTTGAGTTGTTTATTGTTTCAAGCAACTTTTTTTTCCAGTTTGTTTCTTTGAAAACAAAGTTGTTTTTTTTTTTTCCCCAGTTTGTTTATGAAAACTTCCAGGGTGTTATATAGAGGCTTCCTTTTTTTAGTCAAATTTAAAATTGTTCCTTTAGTTTGCCAGCTTTAAATTCTTAATTACTGGGTTCATACCACCATATTTGTACTTATGTGCTTGCACATGCAAGGAGTGACCTTTTTGAAAAGGTAAATATTGCATCTTACAGTTTTCATTTCCCATTCTGTAAGGACAGGAAGAATTCATTTTGATAACTGTGGTCATCTTCATGTGTCATTTGTCTTAAGCTCTTTTTTTTTTTCTCCAATTTTGTAGGTGGAAAAAATATAATTGGTTCAAAAATTAGGATTTATAGCCTGGACCCTTCTACTCAGTGGTTCACAGCAGTTGTTGTCAATGGTAATCCAGCTACAAGAACTCTAGAAGTCAACTGTCAGGAGGTAGGAACCAGTTGCAGTGGTTTACAGATGGATATGGGGAATAAGTGCAGATTTTATTTATGTCTCCACCAACACCATTTTTATTTCTGTCTTTACTGTAATCTTTAAACATGGGTGTCAGTGTAGTGCAGAACAATATAACCCAAAGTGTTTCTTTATGCTGCAGGTAGATTATTAAATAACAAACGTCCTTCTCTGAAAAATGAGGGACACCTGGAATTTTTGTTCTAAGAGTGAAGCAAACATGATCTTGGTTTCTTTGCTCTCTGTGCTGTGCAGACAGCACAAGTTTGTGTTCTCAAGCACCACTTTGTGTTTTTATGCAGAGACACTGTCACATGGTGTGTTGTTAAATTCAGCTTGGTATTCAAAGAACCTAGAAGTTAAGTGTCTAAGCTTAGTGCATACCACCACATATAAGATAAATATATTAAAATAGAGTTTCACCTCTCTAAATGGCTGCTTCTGTGTTTCCTGTCCTTTTCAAGATTCCAGCTTTAAAAACTCTTGATCCAGAATTAATTCATGTTGAAATCATATATGACAACAATGGAAAATGTGGTAAGACCTATTACTTTTTGTCCTTTACACACTAAGTAGCTTATTTGTGATAGACTGATCTTGATCACCTTCTCTTCCAGATAAATCAAAAAGAATTGGGGGTGTGAAAAGGAAGTCATCTGACAGCAGTGGAAATGTTGATGCTAAACAGACAAAATCTTCTCCTGAGGTAATGTCTTGCTCTGTTATATATGGCTGTTACATAATGATTATGTCACTTCTGAAAACATCTTAAATAAGGATTAGATTGGAAAGTAGAATGATAAATATAATCCCTTGGAAGGTGTGTTGAGTTCTTTCAGTCTTGTCTGGGCATTAACTGAACATCTTGCCTTGTGATAATTGGAGCAAAAGTTACTAAGCCTCGAATGTTGGTGGTTTGTTGGGGTTTTTGTTTGTTCAGTTTTTGTTTGGGGTTTCTTTTACTGTGCTTTTTGTCCCCTCCTTCTGCTTAAGAGTTGGTCTGCCTGGTCATGTATTCTTGTAGTGGGAGAAAACACAAAGGAGTTCTGAAGTTTATAACCTTTGCTTTTCATGTTCTTTCTTTAACTATTTTGTACTTGAGCCCAAAACCTTCAGCTGCACTTGGATGCTTTGTGGATTCAAGCTGCACAAGCAGCAGTTGAAGGTTGTTTCAGTACAGAAAGGGGATATGATATGACTTTTCTGGTACTCATGTCTACTGTTATTTCTTTTGTGAGTGACCTGCCAGGTATCACTGAGAGATAAGTAAACTCTCAAAGGTCAAAAGACAGTCTGGCTAACTTAAGTGTAGAAATGCAAATGAAAAATCATGGCTTGGCTGAACAAAATTTGCCCAGTAATTTTGCCCCAGTGTTTCAGACCAAAACCTGCATTTTAGGCAGGAGTAGCCAGTGTTCAGGAAGCTCTGGCGTGGGAGGGGACAGGGTTGTGTTGCTTCTGTGCAGTCAGTCCTGTGTAGAGTCAGCTGTGCAGATCTGGCTAATGGCTGATACGGTCATTAGCGATCTTTAAAAACCTCACAAAGAACCATCATGAGGTAACAAGCACAGGATAAGATGCCTCAATGAAGGGAGTGTCCTGTCCTGCATTTACTGCTGAGGAAGAGTGTGCAGCAGGGCAGCATGGAATAGCAAAGGATTGCAGTCTTGTGTTTCCACAGCTTGGGTACCTTTAGCAGCTTTTGGTGCTCAGTTTGCCTTTCTTCAGTTTTCTGCATAATTCAGCCATTGAACAGCCTGCTTGACACACACAAAGCTGGGCTGTATTTTACATTCCAAATGCCCTGCTGAAGAATTACCATGATCTGAATTCATAACTTGTTTTACCATAGTTTTTCCTTAAAGTAGTGAAGTTATTTACCTCTCATTTTCCAGTCTACTTTCCTTCAAAGGACTGGATCATTTTTCACTTTTGCACTCTTTGGGAAATGCCTTGCAAGCATTTTTTCAAAGTGGTTACAGTGAGTGTGCTTTCTAGTAAGGAAACCAGAAGCTATTTGTTACTCTGATTTTGGTGGATGTGAGTATGTGGGAGTGATTAGCTGAAGCCATATTTTTTGTTAATAGTGGGAGGGGACTACTGATTTCTTGTGTGGAGTTAATTATCTGCAGCATTTTTCTGAGAGCTTGACTTGGTACCTGACAGCTGTGTAATACCAAAGCAAAAAGGAACTATTTTGGAGCTGATGCCAACAAGCCTATAGTGTAACTTCCCAGCAGTAAGTGGAGCATGTGGGAGTAAAATATGGATGTTGGAGCTGGGGAAGGACCCCCACAGAAAAGCTACTGCTCTAAAGACACTTGCTAATTTGGTAGGCCTGTTGTATTTCTAAATGAATTGCAGATTTCTTAGGATGGTGATTTAATCAATTTAGGATTTCTGTACTTAACACTTTCTAGAACTCTGGTGCAAAGATTTTCTTGCTACAAGAAAGTTCACATCTAGATCTTTGGTAATGCTGTCAGTCTTCACAGTTTTGATTTTCTCTGGGATTTTCAGCTGAGCTCAGAAATCTGACTGCCAATTACTGCAATTACTTTAGAAACATTGTTGCACTGGCAGTTACAAAGAGCAGAGCTTTCTGTCTTTTTTTCCACTTTCTTAATACACTTCCTCCAAAAAGTTAGTTGTTAATTGGGGAAATGAATTAACATGAACAGTCTTTCATGGAACCTATAAGGTTTAAATGGTCATTTTAAAGTCTTTCCACCTTATGAACTGAGTGACTCTTTAATTGACTTTATTAAACATGGTAGGAAGAGTATTAATATATTTTTCCTTTCAGACTGAACCCTGCAAAGCCATAATTTGTTATCCTGAATTTTCCTAACTGTTAAAATCTCCCTTGCAGGTTTCTCCCAGTCAGGGACATGTGCAGTCAGTACCAACTGTGCTGGGTGAAGCACTGCTGGGATGTACTCCTGCAAATAAAGACCAAAGGCACCCAGGCCTGCCCCTGCCAGCCAACTCACCACCCAACCTTGGTGCAGAAACTCCTCAGGGGTAAGGAAGCAGCTTTATGCTTATACAGATGTTTTACCTCCAAAAATAATTGATTCTTAGCACAATGAACTCTGAGATAATTTTAAATAGCTGTAGTAACTACTCCTCTGCTATAGCAGCATAGGAAAGTGTTAGATTTGCTTGCTCTGGATATGTAATTTACTTCCTAATGCCATGTTCTTACTTACCTTTAAGGAAGTGGCCCTTCAATGTCCCAGGCTGATGTCACTGTTTCATTGTACCCATCTGTAAAAGGATACACAGGTGTGGTGCCTGCTTTGTCAAATGCATTCCTTCCTTGCCCCCAAGAAAACCAGAACATGTTCAGGCAGGTGTCTGCTTTCTTGCAGATCAGCTACAGGTCCTCAGTTACAGTTCTGTTGAACACCACTGCCATTGAACTTTTGTTACCCCCAGTTCTGTCACAAAATGGCTGTAATGGTAGAAATAGTGTGACAGGAAAACCCAAATTTGAAGTGCTAATAGGGGTTTTTCTATAGTGTTATCTCTCTCACATGCTGAATGTGGAAAATATGATTTTTTTAAAACTTTTTTTGTGAGAGAGGTTTTACAGTCTCCAGCATACTGACTTGTGCTGCCAGTCAGAAGTTCCTTGAGAATCTTGCCGCAGACATGCAAATGAAATGCATTTGGTTATTCAGCAGTTGCCTGGAGAAAATGAGAAAGCAACTATTTATTTGTGAGAGAAGGAAGTGGAGTAACAGCAATACCCAAATTTTGTGTGTGCCTACATGGGTGTAGACTTTTACTGTTCTAACTCTTATAAAAAATTAAACCCAGATGAAACACCTGAAAAACACAAACCCATTTAGCCTCACACAAAATTTAAAATACACATGGGAACTCAAAGCACATAATTAAATAACTAAATTTCTTCTTTCAAGCTTTAAGTGTGGCTAGATTGAGCAGCTGATGCTCTGATTTGTTTGATGTGTTTGTGGTTTTTTTTCCTAATTATTGCATGTTGTGTTTCAGCACATGTAGACGAAGCCTACCGGAAACTCATCCTTCCTGTCTTAATGCTGGAGTTAAACCATTGACAGAAGAGCTGACAGCCTTTCCTAAAGTGGGGTTTATGTCTAAAGAACAAACACAAAATCCTAGTGATCAAAATGGTAAATATACCTCTTTGAAAACATCAAGATCTTCATCTTTGACTGATTCAGCTAATGAAAAGGGAATCAACATGAAGAATACTAATGAACCTTTTATGAAGGCCACAACAAACTTTCCCAAGGAATGCATTTCCGTAAAACAGTTGCAGCATCCCAACCCTTCCATAGCAATACCCAGAGGCAGTGGCACTGTTGAACTGCAGCGAACTTTGGATTGCAGACCTTCAACCTCAGATGCTCATCTTCTGTCCTTCAGTGAGTGTGGGGTTAAATCACAAAGCAGCTGCAACAGCCACAGCAGCCACAAAGGAAACAAGATTGATGAACTAGCAGACATGGAGTTTTTTATTAGAAGAAATTCAAATGAGATTCTTTGTGACAAAAGTGAAAGTGAAAGCTTTTGGACTGGAAGTGCCAAGGTCCAGGATAATAGTAAGTTTTCCTAAAATTTCCTGTCATTTGAAAGTAATTTCTAACTATTTAGAAGTAGGTAATTTGTTACATATGCAAAATTAGTAATTTAAATTGATTGAATAAATCAGGAATTTGAGTAATTTGAATGTTCTTTTAAGACAGGAATGCAACAAGTTGGAGAAACACCCTTTCCTGATAAAGGAAAAGAGCTAATCATTAATTTTTAGAAATAAGTTGTTACAAAATATGTGCAAGAACAGAATGGCAAAAGAGGTTACAAAAACAAGGTTCTTTTTGGAATACAGATGCTGATGGCATAATGAGAACTACCTTTTAGCAATGGTCTTAAATTTTACAAACATGGTTAGGGATGGAAGTTGTCCTGAGCGAAGCGCTGTTCAAGAGGGGCTTTGATTTAAAAACTGTCATGAGAGCAAAACAAACAAAAACCCACCCACCAGCACCAAAAATTAAAACCCATTCAGCCCCAAAACTACCCATCTTGTTCCTGTTTTCCATTTGATGAGCTCTTCAGGTTTTCACATGGGACAGGTGGGGAAAGGCTGTGGTTGTTTAAGGAGCTGGACTCCTGGTGTCATGTGTCCTGCTGTGCATCAGCTGATATTGCTGATTGTTCAGGATTCTGGGAATCCCCCTACATACCCACCTCTTTTTCTTTTTTTCTATCTCCTGTTGCTTGGTGTTGGATTACCATGTGCTATTCCATAATTAGCATGGATACACAGCCAGCCAAGCAGTCACTGTTGTGTCCCCTGCAAGGCCTCACTGGCAGTGTAGGAGGAAGGGAAATGTTTGGCATCTGTTACAGTAAGATGCTGAAAACTGTTGCATCATGAAGGGAGAAAACAGGACTGAGAAATGGCCAGGTTGTACTCTGTCCCCATTTCTTGTGAAATATGGTTGCGGCATGCCCTAATCTGCTCAGGGCTCCAACTCTGGCTGGAGAACTTCCTTTAAAAGCAGATGTTCTTTCAAAATGCTCCTCTGTGAAAAAGTAAAAGCATCTCTTAAACTCGCGTCCACAGACTGTGTGACTCCACTGGAACTGCAGCTTGAGACAGTTCCTGCTGACTGGAGAAGAGGTTTCTGCCAACTGCAAATATTTTTAGCATAACTTAGTTTCAGTGTAATGTGAAACTTACAGGAAAAGTTGATGTGGATCTTTCACTAAAATACATTTGCTGGCACTTCCCCGTGAAAAACTGAGGCTTTTCTAATCCTGGCTGCTCTTCCCTGCAGTAATTGTTCGCAAGTCCATTTTATCTGATGCTGCTAAAGTGAAGAAGCTGCAGCAGAGTGGAGAAGCATTTGTGCAGGATGGCTCCTGCAATAACATCGCCCCTCACCTGCACAAGTGCCGGGAGTGCCGCCTGGACAGCTACCGCAAGAACAAGGAGCAGAGAGACTCCACCGTCTTCTGCCGCTTCTTCCACTTCAGAAGGTAAGAACAATTCAGATCAACACCCTGGAATTCCTTACATGTGAAAGGTGAAAAAACCCCAGTTATATGGCCAGAACAGTCTCATGGAGGTCTCTGTTTCAAAGCTATTTAATGCTGCTGTGTAACTATAAGACCAATATACCAACTAATGAGTGGCTGCCTATGGTTTTTTAGCCCTTAGAAATTATACAAGTGCTTCATTTGAGCAGAAAATATTTTGGCAGGACTTAGAGCTCTTTATTTTGCTGTTCTGGGCTGAGTGCCAGTAGGATAACATGAGTTGAGTTTGAGTGCTACAGCTCAGTAGAATTGGAGATACTAATGAGAGCGTAGATTCCATGCAGGTTTCCCAAAGTTTAGTGGTTGGACACCTGAAATGCTACCATGAACCCACAGCTGTGAAAGAGTTGCAGTAAGTGGCTATGGGCTTTCAGCTGGGGACATTTAAGCTTGCCATGGAAATGTTTAATCTGTGCACCCATTGGAATTCAGTTTTGTTGCTAAACATTTAAAAAAATACAGATGTGTTACTAATCTGTTATTTATCCTTAGATTAGAGATTTTACTATACTAAATCTCTTTATAATCTGATGTGTGAGACCCAAGTAACAACAGAGTGTGCTAATTCGTCCTCTCAGGGTAACAATCCAGACTTGCAGTGCAGTTCAAATCAGATGAATCCTTTGGTGTAGAACTTGAAACTGATGGAATGAGCCCTTTTTATTGATTGTGCAATCTGCCAGATCTGGAGATGGCATTTGTCTGATGACAGCAGCTGCCAGCACGTGTTCTCATGGCACACCTAAAACACTACAGTGAGCACACATTGTCATCAGAAGTCACCTTCCTTCTTCAGCATTTAGTAAAAAGGTTCCTGAACAGAACTCTTCATGTTTTCCATTTAAGACACTACTAACAATATAGATATCATTCTTTCCACCTACTCAGAATCACTCAAGAATATATCTTACTCAAATTTTGCTTGATACTTTTTGACAGCTGATTCCAAATGAATTGTTACTGAAATATATTCTATATTTAAGGCATTCTAACTTCTCTTGAGAGTTGTATGTAGTCCTAGATAAAATTATTGCTGTTGCCATCTTTAGATGTGGCCTTAATGCCTATGCATTTTAAAAATTGTAAACCTGATTTGGTTTTGTGTGAATAAAGAACCACTTGTTGTAAGGTGGATTTCCTAACTAAAAACCTGAATGTTTTCAGTCTTTCTTTCTTTAAAACAAGCAGTGCATTGAACGTGCTTAATGCTAGTGACCAGTATGTTTACCCATGTCTGTTGTAACCTTTGAGTAAATTCATTGGCATACAGCACACACACTTGCAACTCAAGCATTGACTGATTGGAATGAATTTAAACCAGTACAGCATTTGAGGTGATGAGGGCTTTTTCTCCTTTTCCCCCTTTTTCATCAGGCTGCAGTTTAATAAGCATGGAATACTGCGTGAGGAAGGTTTCTTAACTCCAAATAAGTACGACCCTGAGGCTATTAGCCTGTGGCTACCTTTATCCAAAAATGTTGTGGGTCTAGATCTGGACACAGCAAAGTACATCCTCGCCAACATTGGAGACCACTTCTGCCAGCTGGTGATATCTGAAAAGGAAGTCATGTCAACGATTGAGCCACACAGTAAGATCAATTTGTATTGAAATCTGTGTTTTCACAGCTTAATGTGAAGCTTTAAGCTTCTGTGTGAAAATTAATTGCGTGTATTTGGAAATATCATACAAAACTTGAGTGTCCCTCTTTTCTCAGAGAGGGAATGGTTAAGAGCCACTGTGAGCTAGTGTCAACAGCTCTGCTCCTCACAGGGAGGGGGAAAGGGAAGGGTGATTCCACCCTTCTTCGTCAGAAGCTGTTTCTCAATTTATCAAATTACTTTTCCTGTTACAAAGTGAAAAAAAAATTAAGTAAACTACTAGGTAGCTGACAAATCTGTTCTTGGCATGAAAATGAAATAAAGATTTTACTTTGCACAGGTTCTGTTAGATTGCTTTGGTCCTATTTTATTGTAACTGCATCATGGACCTAATGCTGTCTGTCAGTAAAAGAGATATTTTTTCCTCCCCCTGCAAGTTTCCAGTAGCACTTTCAGAAGTGATTGTGTGCAGCCCTACTGGGCATAGACCAGAGAAGTGCTGATGTTGGGATAACTGATTGGGCAGGTTAATTAATGTGGACAGGGCAAGCTTAGCACCCCCAAACACAGGGTTTGGCCACATCAAAATATTTCTGTAGCAAATGTGAGCACACAAATGGGGAAGTCTGCGACCTTGCATAATCACTTCTCGGAGCAGAATGACTCCTAAAGCTGTATTTGTTTTCTGGATTTTAAGTGCATGACCGGGGTGCAGCACAGTTTAGGAGATTGCCACTGTCTGCTGTGTTTGTGGAGTGTTGACATTAGATAAAGATCCTCTCAGTTTGGCAGTCACTCACTCCACTGTTCTGAAAGAAGAAAAAAAGCTGAACAAGCTTGAATGCCCTTCTAATGCAGGGGAAAGACTTGAGATATTCCAGAAATACTTGCTCTTGGGTCTTACTTTGGGCTGCTTGGAATCAGCAAGCTTTGCTCTTCTCTTGACCTGCAACATGTTCAGGCCTATTGGAACCAAATGATCTGTAGCCAGAATGAGATGTGTAGACTGAGATACAAGAAACACTTTTGGGAGAGTGAAGCTTTGGGTGAATTCATGAAACAAAAGGAAGGTGTGGTGTTTCTTAGTAGCAGAGGATGCATCTCTTGGCATAGCTGCCAGAAATATCCTCTGCTTAAAAAACACAGACATGTGTGAGTTCTGGAAATGGCTTGAAAGGAGCAAAATCTCATTAATTCATCTTTGATTTTATTGCCCTGTCTGGTGAGAGTAGGGGAACTCACTTTCATTAATACGGAGGTTATTTTTAATGCCCTGGGCAGGAAAGAAGTAATTTACAGTCTGATATGTGATGATCTTGGAACAGTTCAGTGGGAGAGTGCTCAGTCAGCACAGGAAAAAGGGAGATTCTTCTGCCACCATGACTTGAAGTTATGGTAAATTTAAATGTATTGTCCCTGTGAAGTAAAAGATTGACTAGTAGAGAAAGAGCAGCTTGTTAGGTCACGTTGTTCCTTGGCTACCAAATGCCAAAAGGAAACAGGATCAAACTACAGAAAGGAACGAAAAAAATAGGAGGAGTAGAAGAAAGAGAAGATTCAGAAAAGATAGGAAATGGCATTCCAAAGATAAGAAAAAACCTTCATCCTATTTGGGGGAAATTGGAGAGTTGACCTAGAAAATGATAAATATAGTCCATGTTTTTTAAAGGCAGAGAAGAATGGAGCTGGTGATATTTAGACCTGTGTCTCTTTGAAGAATTCTGAAGCAAGTAGTCAAACAATTTTTACCTCCTACTTAAGAACAAATTGTGCTAAGCTATTCCAGTGTTGTTCCATACATAGTCAATGAGTATTATTCAGAACAAGAGCAGCAGATGTCTTGGATGCTGGTATGGTTTTCTTAGCATGCATTAGGACATGGTCTCTCATAACTTGCTTTTAAAATTAAGAAACATTGTGGGCAGGAAAGTTTCAGAGAAGTTAGAAGTATGGAAGGTGGTAGGAAGAGGCAGGTGTGTGCTTTTTGTCTAGTCTGCTTTTCTAGCTGGCAACATAAGAAAATGGAGATCAGACTAAAACAATTCTTGCATGGTCACAGATTCACAGAAAAATAATACAGCCCTGGGAGGGCTTGTAATTTTTTGCAAGATACTGTCTATGTTTGGGATGTTTTGAGTGGACTGAAGAAGTGGCTTGGGATGAGGAAAGGGGAATATTGTGGATACATAGGAAACCTGAACAGTGGCAGTCAGTGCTTCAGAGAAGAAAATGGACCATTCTGAGAAGGTCAGATAAACACAAACACATAAAACCTCCCAAAAGGAAGGCAGCTACTTGCCTGCCATGCTGCTGAATAGAGAACAAGGATAAGTTGGTTGTGGCAAGCTGCATGTTAGGTTTAGCTTGCCAGCAGTACCTGAATTTATTTCCTGGAGTAGCTGTGGGATTTCCACTTAGGAGAGTGTCAGGAATGTGCTTGTTAACTTGGACAGACACATGTCAGGAATAAAAGCTGTGGTTGGTACTACAGAGGAGGAAGCAAACTGGTCTCAATTGCTTGGACTGTTGTGTAACAGCAAAAGCATTTTCTGGAGTTCCAATGCAAGACCAAGTCTGAGTCATATGCTGTAGTTTTTAAGTGACTGTAAATGCAAATTTGTTCACATGCAAATACTGAATTTGTTGGCACTGACACTTTGACTGTCCCATTCTTGCCTGCAGGACAGGTGGCCTGGAAGCGCGCTGTTCGCGGTGTTCGCGAGATGTGTGACGTCTGTGACACCACGATCTTCAACCTGCACTGGGTCTGCTCCAAGTGTGGCTTTGGTGTGTGCGTGGATTGCTACAGGATGAGGAAAAAGAACTCACGTGAAGGTGGGAGTGCTTATTACTACCTGAAACAAAGGGCGAGGAGGGGAAGTAAGATCTGTGTTGGACTTAGAAGTCAATGACAACCTTAAGCGAGCCCAAAAAAAGCCTTCCCAACCAAAAGGACGTGTTGTAGACCTGTGGCTGGATGTATCAATAATAGCAGAGTATGTGGCTTTCCAGAGCAGTAACAAAAAAATGTTTTGTTTTACAGATGATGACTCGGATACTTTCTCCTGGTTTAAATGTGTGAAGGGGCAGGCACATGAACCAGAGAATCTAATGCCTACACAAATAATTCCTGGAAAAGGTATTGGAAGTATTTGATTAGCGTAGAAACGTGCTGTAGGATTTTGCTGTCTTTTGTGTCTTGTTGGTATTGTACTGAGTGAGGTTTGATTTTAGCAGTAGAGTTAGTAAAAGCTTAACATTTATTATCCAAAGACAGGAATAGCATGTGTGTTTAATACTACTTTATTATCTTTGACCTTTACAAAGAAGTAGCAGAGCTTCTTGTTTAATGATGAATGGTATTCGCATATTAGTGTTTAGCTGCACAACACACACAATTTCTTAAAAAGTCTTGGTGACTGCTGGATGTTGTGGTTACATGTGAGCTCATTTGTGGTTCTCTCCCTCAGCTCTCTATGATGTTGGTGACATCGTTCACTCCGTAAGAACAAAATGGGGCATAAAGGCAAATTGTCCTTGTGCAAATAAGCAGTTCAAAGCACTATCAAAGCCAGCTCTAAAGGAGGATTCAAAACAGGTATTGTTACTGCCTCCTCTATGTCTGTGCAGTTAAGTTTGTGTCAGTCTATTGCATGTTCCTGAAGCCACTGCTAATCTGACTTTGTAGGTTGCCAGCCTTGACCTCTGTGATAACCCCACCACACAGGGACAATTTGAATTCACTGTTCAGCTCTTCTTGACGTTTTTGGGGAAATCTCATTTGTGTCCCTTTGACACTGAGCCCTCACTAGTTGATCTATCCTTAGAAAAGGCTCAGTGAGGATTTTTAGAGCAAAAATGGGATTAGATTGAGAGATCCCTTAAGAGAAGAATGTGAAGAACAGACCAGTGGGAATGGTTGTGAAGTATGGGCTATTCCTTGGGTCCTGGAGATATAATACATGCAGCATCTAAAAGAGTAAGTAAGGTGGAACGGCACTGGGATTCATAAAAGAACTAAACATGAAAAAAATTGAGATTTAGAGGAGTGTGGAGATTCACTGATTTCTCTGGCAATCTGGTAGGTTTGCTTCTCTGTATTATAAAAAAACCAAAACAAATGAAACCCCACAAGATACATATATTTATAAATGGATGTAGTATTTTTTTTTGCTTTTGAAAACAGCACAAATTAATAGCATAGTTTGGAAGTATCTCACAAGAAATGGGGTGAATTAAGTGATTTTAATTTTGTTAGATGCTTATTCATAGCCTTATTTTGAAAATAAATCTTACCTTAAGTGTAAGAAGCAGGTTGGACTTGATTTCAGTGTAAGTAATGAATAGAAGAGACAAAAAAATATTTCAGTTGTTACAAGTATGGAAGATAGTTATGTGAATCAAAAGTTGGCATTCTACTGACTTGGCTTCAGTCTTCTGAATCAAGATTTCCTGTGATTCTGGACAAAGAGCTGCATTAAATTTATCTACACATCTTTATAGGATTAGTTGCTGCACTGGTTGTGTGAAGATAAGCTCATTAAAGGTTGAAGCATCTTGTATTATGTCATGTTTAGAATCCTTGCCAAGCATCAGCAGTCAGTGAGAGATGAAATAGAGAATGTAATGATAGGCAGACAAAAGAGCAGAATAATTTCTTAGCTGAAAATTGTTTGAGCAGAGAGAGGAAATGTCACCAGTCATGCAGGAATCCCAGGGCAAAGGTGTGGTTTTGGTTAGTCTGTTCCTAGAAACTCCAAATGACCAGATAAATCAGCGGCACAGGAGCTGGACAATCCTATGCTTGTGCTGGCCAGTGCCCACTCAGGCAGGTGTTGCTCAGACCTGGCAGGTGAGTGCATGTTTGCTGCCACCTTGAGAGAAAAATTTAGGAATGCTTCATCTTTGTTTCTGTCCTCTGAACTGGAGCTCCAGCTTAGCCCTGGCCTGAACATCAGCTATGACTAGAAATGTGAGAACTGCTGTTAAAACTGTACTTGGTTCCCAAAGCAATCCCAGAAAATGCACCTGGGAAACTTGGCTCTCTGTGCTTGTCTTGAGGGATGATGGAGTCTGGCTGTTCCTAAATTCGGGAGATCCCAAATCCTGCTGAACTGCCATCCCCTGATCCTGAGCTGCAATGCTGACCTCTGGTGGAGATCACATGTTTTGAAGGGCCAAACCATTTTGCTGTTTAAAGGATGAGTTTGGACATGCTATTGCTTGTATTCCCTTTGTGTAGAGTGTGTTTGTGCCTAAACAAGTTATTGCTTTGCTTTTTCAGCACTTGGCATCCGGGGACAGGCCTGGCCTTCAACACAGCAGTTTTGTCCTGAGCTCACAAGTCACTACACATGATCCTCCTCTAAAGTCAGCACTTGGAAGCAAACAAATTGCTTCTGTAAATACTTCTCCTTCATTAAATTGGTTTTCAAACCTAACAAGTGGAAATGTGAATAAAGAAAACAAAGGTATGTGCAGAACCAGTGAGGAGTAAACCCTTTGTGGCTGTCTGTCAGAAGAATATAGGTCAGACCCAGCAATATCTTGTGCTGAGAGTGATGTCATCAGCCTGCTGGGATGAGTGTTCAGTGGCTTGGAGTAAAGCCTGGCAGAGTTAGCATATTCTGTTTCAAAAACTGAATTAAATTCCCATTGATGCAAGAATTCTTGAAAATTCAGTTTGAGAATTCTTGTTGTTTGGGCGTTTTTTGGAACGTGAGATTTTAAAAACGTTGGTTTAGTGAAGAAAGTTAAGTGAAAGAAATATTTTATCTGCATGTATTGGGAGGAGATTTATATATATCTATATACATGTATATATGTACATGTATGCGTGTAGGAGGATATTGTCTTGAAAAAAAACTGAAAGTATTTTCACAGTGTCAAAGTATTCTCATGTTTTCTTTTCTTCATTTCAGAGAAACTTCTCGTACCAATTTCAAAGAATGAGAATAAACCTCTTCAGACACTCCCTAGCTTAGCCAAGCCAGCTGCAGCCCTGCAGACATTCAACAGTGCAATATTAACCCCTGTGAGCAACAACAACACGGGCTTCTTGCGGAACCTGTTGAACTCTTCTGCAGGAAAGGTACAGGAAAAATTCTGTTGTACAGGTTTGAGTTGATCCCAGGCTTAGATTCTGTTCTAAACCTGTGAACATCTGCCACAGGCAGTTTACTTTGTTGTCACAGTAAGTAAAACTGTCTTCATTTGGGAAAAAAGACTAACTCAGTTTGAGTGCTCAGTTACGAGTAGCTTAGTGGTACTAAGTCTTGGTGAGGAACTGGGAACTAAGGAATAAAGGAGATTTACTTCTTAGGCTAGAGTCTGGCAGCTGCATTGATTGGGATGTCTTTTAGACTCAAAAAAGAAGCACCAATGAACTTGCAGATAGAGGGAAGAACCTTCTGTGGTGTTTTCCCCATACCTTGTTTGCAGCCTGGTTCACTTCAGATGTTCCTGGGCTTTGTCTGATCTTACAGGCATGACTTCAGAATGATGGGGGAAAAATACTGGCCTTGAGAGTTCTTTGCTAAAACTGAATTTCTGCTCTTTGATATAATGCAAGTCCTCTTCTGGGTTTCTGCAGTGCCGCTGAGATGCAAATTAGAGCAGAAATTGTGCCAGAATTCTGTAGAAAAAGTGTAAGAAATGGCACTGGCATTTAATGATGGTGCATTTCTAGACAGCATAATTCTGCAGTTGTTGGTTTCTCTGCATGATTGGATCTCAAGTAAAAAAATTTCAAAGTGGCAAATACTTTCTTCAAAACCTGCAGGATAAGGCAACAGAAAAGAGCACTAATTTTTTTTGTTGTTCTTTCATGTGTTTTATCAGACAGACAATGGACTGAAGAGTACACCCAAAATCCTTGATGACATTTTTGCTTCCCTGGTGCAAAATAGAGCCATTACAGACTTGCCTAAGAAACCTCAAGGGCTGACCATAAAGCCCACGATAATGGGCTTTGACACGCCCCACTACTGGTTATGTGATAACCGCCTGCTGTGTCTGCAGGATCCCAACAATGAAAGCAATTGGAATGTCTTCAGGGAGTGCTGGAAGCAGGGACAGGTATTTTCATTCTCCTGCTTTTTCCATTTGCAATTCATGTGCTTTGTCCTTTAGTTGAAGCACAGCTACAACCACTGTAGTGATAAGCCACATTAAACCTTTATCAAATGTGTGACATGAGCACTATTACACATCCTTATCTAAGGATCTCTTTTACTGTTTTAATCCGTTTCTAAGCACAGAGCTGAAGTTATGGCTCTGTATAAAAAGCTGCCTCAGTTTGAAACAGAGAATGCTCAGATGCATGGTAAGGCAGAATTCTGGTAGGGCATACTGAGCATTTAGTTTGAAAAATGCCTGCATTCAAATGCTCAATGTATTTTATGTAGTACCCTGTTGTAGATAGAAGTTTTGATGTTTAATAATTTTTCATAATACGTTCTTTTGCTTTCTAGCCTGTAATGGTGTCAGGAGTGCATCACAAGTTAAATGCAGACCTCTGGAGACCAGAGTCCTTTAGGAAGGAATTTGGCCAACAGGAAGTAGATCTGGTTAACTGCAGGACCAATGAAATCATCACTGGAGCTACTGTAGGGGATTTCTGGGATGGTTTTGAAGATATTTCAAGTAAGCACTGTGAATCTTTGTTCCAGTAGGTAAAACACTCAGCAGCAATAATTCTGTCCTTGCACAGATTTGTGATCAATAAGCAGTGTGCAAGATGTTCAAGGATTTCTCCTCACCTTGGGCAGTTTGGTAAGGATGCATTGCAGACATTTATGCTCAAAGGATTGTGGACTGGATAAAAACTCATTCCCATGAAGTACCCTCCTTCAGGAGTATGTTTGGCTGCCTTTAGTCTTTTGGGGCAACATTCTGAGGAAATTTAAGATCTTGCCAGCAAGTAGTTTCATCTGCCAGGTTTTTTTTTTCTAGTTGTGTGAAACAGAAGAGCACATGTAGGGGTGGTGCTCACAGGTTAAAGGGTTCTGCTGTTTTAATTTGAAGGTACTACTTTGTTCTGAGGAACTGAAGTTACTTTGTATAAAAATAGATTTTGGGGAGGTGAGCTTGAGGTTTTCCAGGAGAACTAACAGTTGCCATTGCATTTGGAGTTGTACTTTGTGTCTGTTACACATCCTTATCTAAGGATCTGCTTTACTGTTTAAATTAGTTGTTAGCTTAGGGAGTTTCATACTTAGGGCAAGAACTGAGTGGGAGGTGGAAGACTCACACCTTTCTTTTCTGTTACTTTTCTTTGAAGAGGTTTGGCTTGATCAGCTACTTCTGGCCTCAAACACAAACCAGTTTCTGAGCTAAATTGTAGGAAGTGCTTGGGCAGGGAAGCAGTAAGGACTGCTTGTCTGTCTGACATCTCCTGTTGTAACACGTTTGTCATGAGAGTGATACCCTACTCTGGTGTCAGAGGAACTTTTATGTCTTTAGTTCTACATGAAAAGTTGTGGAATGAGCATGATTTTAAACTGAGATAAGGATTTCTTAATTCTTTGTATTCTGAGTTGTACAACTATTAAAAACTAAGACTTGTTAACGTTTCAAATTAGGTCGCCTGAGAACAGAAGAGGGAGAGCCAATGGTATTGAAGCTTAAGGACTGGCCTCCAGGAGAAGACTTCAGAGATATGATGCCCTCTCGGTATGAATTTCCAGAGAAAATGTTCCTTGTTTCTGTGTCACACCCCCAAAATAATGGACTCTAGGAATATTCTTGTGTTTTGATACCTTCCTCAGCTTTGAGCAGCAGTTGGTGACATGTGAACAGTTCTGTTTCTCAGAGATGCCTGACATAAATGGAAATCCTGCACAAGTTTCATGATGAATTTTTATGTGTTTCATTGTGTTTGTTGCTAAGTAAAGTGAGCACCTAAAACTGCTCCTAAAAGCCTGGATCACTTTTAAAACTGAAGTTCAGTTGAAGCTTACTTTTTGGCCAAACATTTTTAAGTATTTGAACTTAGGCTGTTTGATATTCCTTGAGACAATTACACAATGAAATAGCGTTACTCCAGAGCAGTTAAATTTATTTGCCGTATTTCTGTGCCTTGTTTGTTTGGTTCCTTTTCATGGTGTCCAGCATGAGGGACCCCTGAGGGAAAGAGTACATATCCTTAACTGGAGAGAGCTTTTGTTGCAGCCTGTTTCAGTCTGTTTTTTGTTTTATCAGTACCTAATGTTAAATTTTGTTTCATTACCTTAGGTTTGATGATTTGATGAAAAATATCCCATTGCCAGAATATACCAGGAGAGGTGGCAAACTCAATCTCGCTTCTCGACTTCCCAACTATTTTGTGAGACCAGATTTGGGCCCCAAGATGTACAATGCCTATGGTAAGGAATTTTTCACTCTAGAGGTCACATTGATCACATGTTCCTATTGAAATTTATTGTAGATTATCTGAATCCTTGCTGTTGTAGACAATTTGACTAATCCCATGGATTGGAAAACCTGAGTTTAGCTCACCTATAGGTATCAATGATGTTCTGAGCATGATATGATTCATTTTATTGAACATCTTTTTGTCCAGGTGGTTTCAAGCCAGTAGTAGTTATTCCCAGTCTTCCAATCAATTTGCTCTACAGCCTCTCTTTCCTGTAGCTGCCAACATGTATTTGTTGTTTTGCTTTGGCTGTATTACTTTTGTTCTCCTTTTTGAACTGAATCATTTAGCTTTTAATCTCTCCTTGAGCAGTTTTTTTCCACATCTGGTTCATCTGCTGTCACTCAAAAGACATTTAAAATGGAGCAGCATCATGGCCAGTAGAGAAAGAGACTGTTTCTCAAAATGCTTTATCCTAAACTGCTGTAGAAACCCTTTTGTAGCAGGACTTAAACATGACTTTTATATATCATACAGGCTAGACAGAGATACATTGGTGTGTGTCAGCAGATCACTTGGGAAGCCACAAGATGGAGCAAGGTCCTGGATAGAAAGCATATTGCTGTTCTGGAAGCATTTGTTGGTAGAAGTACAAGCACTCTAATCTTTTCAGAAAGTGCTTCTGACAGGGGTGTAACATTTCTTTGTCTTACTACTGGATCTGCTACTCCTTTTTCCCCCCTTTGATTCCTCCCCCAGGCTTAATAACACCAGAGGACAGAAAATACGGCACAACAAACCTCCACTTGGATGTGTCTGACGCAGCCAATGTCATGGTTTACGTGGGGATTCCCAAAGGCCAGGCTGATCAAGAAGAAGGTAAAATTTTAGTGGTGTCTGGGGGGATATTTCTGTGGCTAGAGGGAGGATCCTTTAGTGTAACTGCTCGTGTTGCTTTCCACAGAAGTGCTGAAGACCATCCAGGATGGTGACTCTGATGAGCTGACAATTAAGCGTTTTACTGAAAGCCGGGAAAAGCCTGGAGCTCTGTGGCACATTTATGCTGCCAAAGATACGGAGAAGATCCGGGAGTTCCTTAAGAAGGTAAGCTGTTAATCTTAAAAACTGATCTTCTGGCTGTGTAGGCTTGCAAATTCCTATCTTTGGGGCTTTTCTCCTCCTTTATATCCCAGGTACTGTGGAAACAAATAACTGGAGTTGTATCCAAGACAGAACTTCTCCTATGCCATGAGTCTTGTAGGACCTAAAAAGGGAGGAGAGTTGAAGCTTGAAGTTACCTTGTATGTAGATATTCCTTCTGCCCACTCTGCTCATAGATGAGTAATGTTACATAGTGAAGAAGAAAATAGCTGGTTTAGATTTAAGGAAAAACAGTTTAATTTGATCCTTTCTAGAAGAATGTGAGATGTTTTTGAGAAGTGATCAGAGCAGTACATGGTACATAACACTCTTCCTTGTTCTCTCTCTTACTACCTTTTTTCTCCCATACCTTGATGAGGTCTGAATTAAGGGAAAAGCATGAGGTATTTTGTATCATGTTTTCATGGGAGTTAAGGGTTTAGTAGAGATGTGCTACCACATCCAAAAGGGCTTGTTTCAGTGTTCAGATTTACCTCAGATGGTCCAGAGTTCTTTGTGGTCTTAATGGTGAAAATTCTTTGGTGCTCTAAAAGTGGAAAGAGCCAATATGCTGATGTTTAAAAGGATAAATGGGATGATTTGAACAACTGTTGGCCTGGTCAGGCTTCTGGCTTTCTTGGTGGAGGCTGGGAGAGGCTGCAACAGACTTATTTAGTATTAACAAAGCACAAATCTTACAGTTGATAAAACATTGATAAGCATTAGCACTTGGAGTCTTGACATCTGTGTCTCACACCTCAGTCCCTTGTATCACACTTGCTGGCAGGTGTGGGGCTTTCAGCAGCTTTTAGTGGAGTAGAATCAAGCTGTTTATCTCCTCCCAAATGAGTTTTTGGGCTACGGTCCCGGGTGTAAATGGCTGCTGCAGCAAGTTGGATTTATACAGCAACTTCTTGCAGAAATTCTCTCCCCACAACCCTCAAATTTCTGTCCTGAAGTGCTTGTTGAGCCTCCCAGTCTTGTTTCTCCTGAAAATCTGGTTTGCATCCTCTGGGTCAGTGAGCACACACTGACTGATTGTGGCCTCAAGGCAGACACCTGCTGAATTGCACGCTTGGTAGTGTCTTCCAGTCACAGGCTGTAGAGTCAGAGAATCTCAGAATGGTTTGGGCTGGAAGGGAGCTTCAAGAACATCTCATTCCAACCCCTGCAATGGGCAGGGACACCTTCCCCTTGACCAGGTTGTGGAGAGCCCTGTCCAACCTGGCCTGGAACACTTCCAAGGCTGGGGCAGCCACAGCATCTCTGGGCAACCTGTGCCAGTGCACACTGCCCTCACAGGAAAGAATTTCTTCCTAATTTCTTCTTCTAAGCTAAACCTCCCGTCCTTCAGTTTAAAGCCATTGCCCCCTGTTCTGTCACTTCACCCTCTTCTCCACAGTCCCTCTCCAGTGTTAGTAGTGTCAGAACACTGGTTCCATGTATGACAGTGGTTCCCAATGTGAACACGAGCTGCTTCACTTGCTACTGTCAGTTGGGATTACTTGCATTTTCTATATCCGCATTTGCAATGTGTCTTTGAAGCCAGTGGGACCTGAGCAATGCTGAAACCTTGACAAAGGTCTGAGTAAAGATCCAAACTTTCATTGTGTAACTCTCCTACCTGAACACATGGTGCAAGTCCCTCTGGCACACGTTTGTATGGAATACCACAGGTACAACTTGACTGTCCAGTCAGACTGGTGTGTTAAAATGCCTGTTGTCTTGTGGCTTCCCCAGGTTGCAGAAGAACAAGGCCAAGAAAACCCTGTAGATCATGATCCCATTCATGATCAGAGTTGGTACCTGGACCGATCGCTGAGGAAACGCCTTCATCAGGAGTACGGAGTTCAAGGCTGGGCCATTGTACAGTTTCTAGGAGATGTAGTTTTCATCCCAGCAGGAGCTCCACACCAGGCAAGCACCAGGGACATGGAATGGCCTGACTGCTTGCGCAGCCCTTTGAGCATGTGGCTAATGCTTGTTTGTTCTCTCTAGGTTCATAATTTGTACAGTTGTATTAAAGTTGCAGAAGACTTTGTATCCCCAGAGCATGTCAAACACTGCTTCTGGCTCACTCAGGAATTTAGATATCTGTCACATACGCATACGAACCATGAAGATAAATTGCAGGTAACTTCCCAATGCTCAGAGCTCTTGACCCTTTACAAAAAACCCACTAAAACACGACAGATGTTTTCCCAAGTTTGTGATGTGCATGAGGGTCGGGCAGATGAGCGTGTCCAAACTGACCTGCACAGGGTGAGGGGAAGTAAGTGGGAAAGCTGGAAAACTATCTGTGCTGTTTGCTTGTAAAACCAAGCACCTTTCCCTTTGCTCCTGCAGGTGAAGAATGTCATATACCACGCTGTTAAAGATGCAGTTGGGATACTGAGAGCTAACGAATCCAGCCTTAGCAGACCGTGACGTAGAGCGCCTTAACCACACACTATGAAACAGAAGCGTTGGCAGCTGTTTTACCTACTCAGTCAGGACCTCTGTGGACTTTGAGATTATATGAATGTTACCTCATCTTCCTTTCAGCAGTACCAGAGGATCGTGGTACTATGTTCTGTGTATTCTTCCAATGTTTACAAACCTGATATGTATATGTAGTAATATGTATGGACTGTGGCATACTGTGAATGCTCAGTTGCAATAGAACTTTATACGGAGTTGCTCTCCAAACTGTACAAAATACCTCCTATAGAACTGTTGGGAACTATTCCAAATTACTCGTTTGAAAAATATTATTCAAGGCATTGTAAAGCTTCAATTTTTAAAATTTATTTTGGGGCGGGAGGAAGTATGGAATCACTCAGTTTAATAACCAATTTACATAAAAAGTTAAGAATGCAGTTCTGGAATTTCACATTAACATAGAACTAGCATTTAAATTAGCTTTAAGCTATTGTATAGTAACATAGAGATGGGAGTTAACCATCTTTAGGTAAATGTATTTAAATTTCTAAATGTTAAAAGAAACTTTTAATCAAATGTCTTCTGTTCAAAACTGCTCTTTAATTTGAACTGATGTTTGATTCTCTTGTTTTTAACACTGAATGGTTACATAAAAATTCTTCTATTTCAGATACTGGTCCTTGCCTGTCTTCTTCAACTGACTGTTTAAAATGTAATTAATTTGATGCAGTACTTTGAAATGCAAAAGAAAACTGTGTATCAGAAATGGTTCATACTGTTTATTGAAGTATCTGAAGGCTTAGGTTATGGAATTTAGCAGCAGACCTGTTTCTAGTTAATTTTGGTTAACCTGAGCATGACTTAGCTGACACTACTGCTGCCAGTGCTGTGGTCTGCATCACATGAGCTTTGAAGCTTCAGTCTGAAATTCTACACACAGAACTCAGGGTTATTTGGAGAAACACTGAAAACAACATAAAACAGGGAGAGAGGTTATGAATGGACAAGTGAATCTCTCATTTGATGAGATACCCTGAGACAAAATTAACCTTTCAGATCCTTCCCAGCACTGAAAGTTGCAGGATGGCCTCCAAGTTCACTTTTCTGAGCTTATGCAACAAATTGAACTCTGCAAATGCTCTCTGTAGTACCTGACCTGCTGTTTGTGATCAGCAGCAGCTGTTGAGTCTGTCTTGGGTGGCAGGGTTCTTCTTCAGAGAAATTTCCTGACTGCTCCCCCAGGAGTGGGGACAGGCTGCAGTGATGTGCAGGGAGCAGGAGCCTCTTGTAAGAGTTAAGTGAAGTTAAGTTGTCTTACAGAAGGTTTGCCTACACACCAGCCCTTCACTGTATTCAGTGAGAGCTTTCCTCCACCTTCACTTGCTGACACCTCTTGACAGTAAATAACTTGTTCTGGCCACTTCAGGTGCCTGGATTTGGCATTTGTGCTTGAACTTGTCAAGTATGCTTAAAAACAACTTACCTGAACATTCTCCCTTGAACTATCAAGTTGAAGGAGATGACATTAAGCAGGTTAATTGCTTTCCTTGGAACCATCTGGAGTGTTTGTGGGCAGCTGGAGTACAGGTACCTCTCAGGGAGCTAAGTCACACTGATCTTACACACCCTTGTCTGTGCACATAGATCTGAAAAGACTCATTGTTGAAACTGGATTTTGAGCTCTTGCCACTGTGCTGTTGTTCAATCTTATCTTATTGCAGCTCTTGCCCACTTTTGTTTCTGATGTGTCCTTTCTGGATTTTTAAGACCACAAGAAACAAGCTGTCCCTCTTGCCTGTTTTTGTTGCATTTGGGGTGGAGATAAACACTTGAATTGCAGAGCCCTGAAGCACTGGGGATACTTTGTCTCCCTCAGCACAAAGGTGCACAGTGCTTGGCCCTCCCCATGCTTTTATGACTGAGAATGGGACGTGTTGGACTCCATCCAGCTCTCTGTGTGCCTTGTGTGTTTTTCCACCCTTGCCGTTTGGGTACAATTATTTAGAGACTTGGCTTTCTTTGGGTAAGTCTTCCTTCAAATGAAGAGCTCTGGCCTTTGTTGGGGAGGTGCTGTGGCAGGGATGGGTTTGGGTCAGAGTTGTTTGGTTTCCAAACAGCATTTTGTGAGCCATGACATCCATTTTGCCCGAAGCTTTTCCTTGGGAGGAGACACAGCTCTCCTATGACCCTGAAATGTGCTGTTGGAGCAGCAGAGAGGCCTTGGCACGGCCACGAGAAGCTTTGCCAACAGCCTGGTGAGTCAGGGCCCCCCTCCCACTGCTGCCATCTGACCTGCCCTCACTGTGCCACTGCCTTGGCTAACACACCATACAGAGCTGGAACAGACTGAAAACTTCTCTTTAACTATGCGGAGAAGGCCCTAAATGTGTTAAAGAAAGGTGTTACAAAACTAAAAGGGAGGTGTTAAGAGGTGGGTATTGTTTGTGAAAGAGGCCAAAGTGATGCAAACTCAACTGCTGCCACGGCAGTGACTGTTAGAAGCAGCTTTAATAAAATTTGTATTGATTCAGGAAAACACAGATCTGAGAGTACTGTAGGTTTTTGGTAGCAGATTAAACCAAAGTGCCTGTTAGAGAGAAATGCTGCTTGAAGATGAGAATATATTTCAGGACTTTGTCTAAAAATACATAACATTACACCACCCTTGCCATGTCACCACAGGAAACATGGGCTGAACAGAAAACCGGAAGAGACTGCACTCCCCAAAAAGTATATTACAGTAGTGTCTTGGAGAAAAAAATCCTCAGGAAGGAAAAAAATAGATATATATTACATACATGAGAATACATTAAGTTTTGCATTTTGAAGGTAGGACAGAATAAAATAAAGCCAACTGTACACATCCATCCTGGCCCTAGCTCCTCAGGGTGGCCAACCGTGACTGCATGGCCTCGATGTCCTCCTCCTCATCCACGGCAGCAGCAGCTGCTCCCATGGGCTCAGGCTCTGGCAGAGCATCTGTGACTTTACTGGGTGCTTTACCCAAGGCCCCTGCAACAAAAAACAGGCTCATTAGTGAGTGTCAAGTCCCTGCTGCTTGCCTGGGAGCTCCCCATGCCTGCTCAGGAGGAGGGGAGCTGCTCCAGCCAGGAAACAGGATGGAAAAAGCAAATTAGGATGTGAGAAAGAACAGGGCACTGAACACAAGGTGCCAGCAGGGTGGGCCCTGCACTTGCAGCGTAGTACAGCTGAATGCAGCCCTGGTGCTTGTTTTTGTCACACCACATCACAAGCAATCCAGGTGAAAGGAGCATTCTAAGCATTCTCCAAGTCAAATAACTGAACCAGTAAATCATTACTTCATGAGCTGGAAGGCAGAAGTTGTGGTTTTGGTTATAAGAGGGTTTTTGTGTTTGTTTTGGGTTTTTTCCCCCAAACAAGACACAGCATGTTACTGCCAGGACTCACAACACAGCCTGTGACTCAAGGCAGTGCAGCAGAGTTTATTTCTTGGTTTCATTAATAACAACACCTAGTCAATCATGTAAGTTTCACCTTGTTAAGAGGATTCACTGCACAGCCAAACACAGATCTGCTAGAGCCTCAATTACATAACTGCACAGACAGCAGCTGATGGATATTAGTTCTGCCCTGCTGAGCCCCACTGGCCTTCTCAGCCAGTATTCCCTGAGAAACCAGTTTGTCAGAGCTCTCTGCCCATCACCAAAGGAAGAGATGCCACTGGGAGAGCACAGAATAGATGAAGATTTCAGTTGCTGCATCTTATTGAACAGAGCAGGGACCTGGCTCTCAGCAGCACCCGTAAACTCACCAGCTGTAATTTCAAAAAGGATTTTGTCAATTTCTGCCTCAGCTTCCTCTTCCATCTCCTCCTGATCCTCCAGGCCTTCAAAGGTGTCCTCCAGCATTTCCTCTATAATTCCAGCCTAGCAGAAAAAAACAAGGCAGCATGTGATACCCTTGGAAACAGCAGAGTAAGAAAACACATTTCTACCTGGGAGATGAAGTTATGCCTATCCAGGCATGTAACATGAGCACACATCTCTACAACTGCAGAGGAAAAGCAGGAAGAAAACTAAGGATTAAAGGCACCTGTTCTCACTTTGAAAACCTCAAGTTATTTAAACTAAAAGAAGAGAGATTTAAATTAGATATTAGGAAGAAATTCTTCCCTGTGAGCTGGAACAAGTTCCCCAAAGAATCTGTGGATGCTCAGTCCCTGGAAGTGTTCCCAGCCAGGTCAGATGGGGCTCTGAGCAACCTGGTCTAGTGGCAGATGTCCCTGTGCATGGCAGAGCTGCTGGAATTACATGATCTTTTAAGATCCTTTCCAACCCAAACCATTCTGTGATTACGTGGTTATTTATTGTTGTTGCACGTCTAAACCAAGAACCCAGCCTGCTCCAAGCATGTGAAAGTGTAAGTTTCAGTCATGGAGCATGAATTGTGTAGCACACTGTAAAACTGCTCTTTGACACAGCTTGGTTTTCTGTCTATCTGCATTTGAAAACATTCCTTTGCAGGCCCTGCAACCTAGATCTGGCCAAACCATGCTGGTGCACAATAGTATAATTATTTAGAAAATAAACTTATTTGAACTAAACAGTCTAGAGTGGTAAGAAGGCAAAAAGCAAAACAGCTTTGGTAGTTGAAAATGTAAGTCATAACAGACACTTAGTTTGCTTTCAAATCAGAGCACTCCCATCACATGGAGACACTGAGCTAGATGCTTTAAAACAGTGACAGTATATCTGAATTAGCCAGGAGTTTTGTGATTCTTTAAAAATGTTCTAATAGACTTAATCAGTTAAGGAATGTTCTATTATGTTATTTTGGCTGGTATTGGTTTAGATCTGTATTGGCTAAGTGTCAGTAGGAAACCCTGAGAAATTACCTCACTGCACCTGCAGAAAGAAACTCCATGGACCCATACCCCTTAGAGAATCTATAGTTGAAGAACAAAATTCAATAAATAATTGTTTAATGGTTATCATATAACTAGAGATTAATTAGATGTCATAGAACAAGAATGGTATCTTGAGAGAGTTAAGGAGTCAAAAGCCTATACATTCCAGAAAGCTTGATTAATACATTGCAGGTGTACAAAGGGAGCCACTTCATAGGCTTGCACTCCCCAGAAAACTTAATCAATAGTAATTGTCTAAGCAGGACAGCAAATTTAATAAATCACTGTTAGCTGGATAAAACTTGGGTTATCCATTAAACAAAGACAGATGAGATGTTCTGGTATAATTAAAAGAAACAAAACACCTCTACCATGACGCAATAAATTGGGCAGATTTTTAGGAGTGTCTATCAAAAATATCTTGGCTGTTATAGTGTATATAAATGCCTGAAAATTGTTGTTTCTTTGAACATGTCTATGGCAAATAAATTCCCCATATGTTCCAAATTTTGACTCCAAATTGTTATTAGGAATGTTGGTCTAACAGCTTTTTGCTGTTAGATTTAAAACTCTTTGTGTCACCAGTATCAAACTGGCCATGGAGTCAGAGTGTCCTGAGCTCACACCAGTGCTGTGACAAAGGGGCCACCCAAGGGACTGCACAGCTCAGTAACAGCCACACTGTGTTCACCCAAGTCTGATTTATGTGCCAGATCTCACCTTCATCATCTCTTTGGACAAGTCCCGCATCGTTGCTTGGATTTCTGGGATTTTTACTAGATTTTGCATAGCTTTCATAACTTCTGTGCTCTTCTGCAATGAACCTGCTACTCTGAGGACAGCTGTGAAGGAGAGGCACAGAACAGTTTGAACAACCCATGCACTGCTGAAACCAGAGAAATTATATCCTCCCTACATGGAAATTTGTTTACATTTAGGCAATTCAATTTAAAAAAATAAATGGGCACTGCACTTCTTCATTCTTGACTAAATTCCTGGAAAAGCCCAACTTACACCCGAATTGGAAAAGTGATAATTATAGCAAAGCTCCTGGTCCTGTGCAATGAGGAACCCAGGTGGTCTGCAGAGAGGTTTCAACCCACCTGCACCCAGCTCACTAAAGACAGGGAGAGAGTTGCTCCTGCCCAGCCCCTCAGCAGCAGAGCTGCAGTGACTGCTGAACCAGGGATCTCCTGCCTGACACCAGGTACTGGAAAATAACCCTGGCTGAAGTTCTGCTGCAATAGTTCCATGGCAAAGAGTAAGCTACAACATTAATACTGAAGCAGACAAGCAAAAAATAAGCTTGTTTAAACTGAATTTAACAATACTCTTTCCAGAGGCTATTCTAACTTATAAGCTCTCCTCATATGTATTGATATACCAAGATCAAAAAGCAGTAATTAAGGGTACTTTGAAGTTTTCTGAATTCTGCCATCTAGCTTTGCAGCTTCCTGGACATGGAGAACTTATCTGTTTGTATATAAAATGGTCACTCCTTAATGAAGCAAAATGAAGGTACACCACATATTATTTTCATTTTAGTAATTTCTTTGAAGAGCCCTACACTTGTAACAAACTAACAGAAGCCTTGCCTTGAGTGGTCATTTCTCAAGTTACTACAGACCCCAGACTAAATTCTAGATTCCTTCATATTTCCTATCTAAGGGTATCAGAACATTCCCAGGAAGATGAGGATGCTGGCAGTGGTAATAAGGAGGAGGCTGTTTTGAGTTTTTCCTTTTAATGGACACCTTAAGGTGCAAGGATGGTCCAACTTTCCTTTCCTGAGTGAGATGCATGGGGAGCCACATTTGAACCATCATAAAATTACACTTAAGGTTCACAGTGTGACTTCCTGTTTTATTACTCATCCAACATTAAAATCTACTGGGATAATGCTGGGGTGGGGGAAATGCTTTGACATTTCAGCAGCATGCTGACCTCCACCGAGTCTTCTCCTGTCTTTACAGTTTTCTGCTCTGCTTGTTACAGGCTGGACTGTTTCTAGCTATGGAAAACTGCAGGAACTGTATTACAACAGATTTCTGATGTGGATAAGGAATGAGGGAAATATGCTGGGTCTGGAGGAACACAAAGGACCAAGGAAGGTTTACAGAACATGGGTGTTAAGCCAAGGAGCAAAAAGGTTCATCCACACTAAGAAATCAAACACTGCTCCCCCATCCCCATACAGGCATTGGTAAATGCCCCCAGACTTTTGCTAGGGAAGCAACCATCCACAAGATTAAGAGAATTCTACTCCTGTGAAAGGTCCTGTCAAAATCAGTGACACAGGCTCCACCAGGACACAGGGGTATTAGGAATGCATTCAAACAGTTTAGAAATGCACACTAAGAATGTGCTCCAAATTGCTGTGAGTTCAGTTTCAGAGCATGTGATTCTCACACCACTGGAACCCTCAGGCTCTGAGGAGAGGTGTTAGATCATCTGCTGAGCAGCTGTCACAGGAAACAGGGAACCAGCAAGGATGTAGAGAACAATGAAGGGCAGGAACCTCAATGAACTAAAACTGGGAGCTCCCTGACTACTTCAGAGCCCAGGGTGGGACACCCATCCAGGCAGGGCACTGGAGAAACAGCCTCAGAACATCCTGCAGACTGAGGGGGGTTATTGCCTACAGGGAAGCAGGACTTCTTACAGGGATGTAGGGGAAAAGAGCATGTTTGGACACAGGGAAAACTTACAATGGATCTTCTGAGGGGATTACAGGAACATAACTGAATCTTAGGGGAATGACCAAAGGTAGTTTGGGGAAGGATTGAAATGGATCAGGGAACACACAAACCTCAGGGGCCTGCAGGACCAGGTACCAGCAGTTCAGGCAGAGTAGGAGATCTGGGGCAGGTACCAGATATCTGGCCAGCTTGGACAGAGCATCTGAGGGCAGCTCCTGGAACAACTGATCTATTGTGTACACATGTGTTTTACTAGTGGACCTCAGTCCTCACGAGCTGAAGAGGAAGAGCAGGGTGGAGCTGTTCACAGTGTGTGAAAGCTGTGTGTGTTCATGGGATAGTGGCAAAGACTCTGCTCTGACAGAGCGGGTGCAGGTGCCTGCTGGGATTAGGGGTAGAACTTGAGCACCCTCACAGCTCTGGGCCTGCTATGGGAGGATCTTCCCAGGCTCCTGAAGCCCACTGGAATCAGCTGCTTTTCACAGGAGCACGGCTGCTCCCACATTCAAGCTCTGCCTGCATTTGATTTTGGTTCTGGACAAGGAAACCTCAGACCTCACTTCTACTGTCAGAGCAGCCATTGTGCTTGGGCCCAGGATTTGCTCTTACCAAGCTGGTTCTTCATGCCCATGAGAACAGAGTTCATGTGAGCTTTGGATGCGTAGAGTTTGCTTACGGCCCTCCGAGAGCGGACCAGCTCCTTTGCCAAGATCACACACACATCCCTCTGATTCTTTTTGGCAGCATCCTTTATTGACCTCTTCACCTTCTCCTCCTCCCTCTGGATATCTGGAGTACGGAAAAACACAGCAAACAGTGACCAACTCCTAAGGATATAGAAGAGAAATCAGTCATTTGTTGAGGTGTGTTTCCAGTGCAAAGAATGGTTTCTGCTTGATTTCAGATTCCCTCTGTTACTCAAAGACCTTGCTCTAGGCTGATTTAAATGTCAGCTGATTAATTCAGCTAAATCATCATAGGAAAATTGTCATTACTGAATATCCAGCTCTGTAATTTCCTTTGCAGTCAAGAGTACTCTAAAGGACTGTCTGAAAATATTAGTCCATGATGCCAAGCTGACTAAGAGCTTACAAAGCAAAAAAAGGTCCTGTAAGAACAAAGCACTCTGAGAGGAAGACTGGAATCACAACTTCAAAATAACTTCCTGACTACTAAACTGGCCTGACACAAATACATATACACAAAATATACATCCAACTTGAAACATCCTGTTCAAACTCTCCTGGCATCCAGCTTTGTTCAACAGCTTTTTTAAGAGTGTGCTTAAGTGGGAATACTGAACTAAGCATGAGCAAAGAGTTGGTTGGATTTAAACTATTAAACACTAAAAAGGCCTTCTTAAATACCATTGGTTTCTCCAGCAAATCACATGTGACTGTTCACAGTTCTGCCCTGCCAGGTAACACTGGCTGTGAACAGCAGGAGCCAGGTACTCCAAAAAGCCCAGAGTAAAAAAAATGCAAGAGTAAGCAGGGACAATATCAACCTCCTTTCTTTTCCAGACTCAGCAATAAATTAGCCACTGATGAAATGTGGATTTCAGAGTCCACAGGAAAAATTATCCTAAAGTAAATAAATAATTCAGATAGTAAGGGTTCCTCACCTTCCTGCAAAGAGTTGATTGAAATGACCACAATAACAATATTTTCAAGGAAAGCCTCTGTTCAGATTTAACTTTGAATCTTCTTGATTTATGCCAGACAAAGTTATACATTGGAAGAATCAGAAACTGCCCTTTTATAAAAGCAAAGGCATCCACAAACACTTTCACAGACTTACTTGGAGACTTCAACACAGCTTCTCAGGTGGGAGTTAATGAACCCTGTACTCAAGACCAGTAATTCTCTCAGTATCATTCACTGAGGTGTTACCTTAAAGGACTGGCAGAAAGCTGGAGGATCATAATCAGGAAAACGTACCTTTGTTGCTTTCCCACTATTATTTTCAGAAACACCACAAACTTGAAGACATTTGTATGTCAGATGTGGGACTGAGCCAAGTCCCAGCATATCAGGGCAGGTAAGAAAGAGCTGAAGTGCTCCAGCAGGAAACAGAAAGCACCAGCAGAACTCCAGCAGTACTGAGGAATTACAACATTCACTTTGTCAGGCTGAAAACAACAAGTATTGTGTTACTGCACCCAGGCTAGTGTAGGGCAGCCTGCACCCAGTGAATGCTTTCAGTGGCATGAACTGCTGAGTGTGAGATCAGTGGCATAAGTATGCAGGAACAGTCAACTCCATCTTTGAAGGTCAGTGCCAGCTACATTCCTCAAGGGAGCCAAAGTCACTTCCCCAGTGCCTCTACAGCACTGTCAAGCACAAGAGACACAAAGCTGCCCAAAGCACCTGTGAGAGGGACTCACAAACTCAGCAAAACACAAAATTACTGTATTACTCCAACTCTATCAACTCAAAAAATTCAATTTGGAAGTAACAAGGACACCTTTCATTTCTCCAAACCTTCCAAGCCCTGAAAAACAACCTACCCCAAAGAGAAATCACTACAACAGCAAGAGTCCAACAACAGATGGTTTCAAAGAGTGTGTTGCTATTTTAGTAACTCTGCTGACTGAGCGAGCCAAGTGCTTTGAGCGATCCAAGCCCACCCAGTTCATCCCAGGTTGATCTAGTGTTGCCTTGTTCAAACACATCTAGCACAGCCCTCCCCAAGGAAAGTAAGACAGGTTCTAGCTTAACATTCTTACTTAAAGATTGCAGTGATTTCCTGTGTAAGGCTCAGCTGAAACAAGAGAGCATGACAGAACCCAACTACAGTGGGTAATTTCTGAGGAAACCTTCAGTGGCACTTGGCTGCCATCCTTCAGGAGCAGCCTGCTAGCCTGGGAAGTGTCCAGCAGAACCATGTACTTCCACAGGTGACACTTGGTAAAATGTGAAATCCTGGCACAAAAATATTCTCTACTTTATTTTAAGGGCAATTATCAGTTTAGCAGATGGTTGGTGGTTAATGCTGAACTGTATCTCTTTGAATGTAAGACTGAAACACAGACAGGTTTAGAGCTGCTAAAATAATTAGATTTGCATCTACATCAAAATATCACACTACCATGTAACCTAGTATCTGTGTAGGCCATTAAAAGCATTATGGCATGTAAAAAGCTAGGAGAAACCTGAATTTTCAAGAAACATCAGTAGTAACCATGTGGGTACTTTGCTTCTGTGGAAGATGCAACCTCTAAAACATATTTTGCTAATAAGATCAGAGTTGCAGTTCCTCTGTGCCTGATACAGCCACACAAAGGGCCCTGCAGAAAGTAAAAGATTTCACATCCCTGTACATCAGTTTTCCTGGGGATGACACAAACTCTGTTCCTCATATTGGAGACAAGGACAAAGACACACTTTGTATTGCACAAGCAACCTTCTCCAACCAACTCCTACAAGTCTACAAGACACAAACCCTGCCAGGTCACTCCAGAGGCACAGGGCTGGGGAAGGATGGGGAATATGGGATGTACTCCTCAAGGCAACCAAAACAGGAATGTGCTAGTAACCAGATGCTGAGACAAAATATCCTTCACCAGCACCTCCCATGGACAAATCCCAGGGACAGCACAGAAGACAAATAAGGGGAAAACAAAACCAAGGCCCAAACCTATTTTCAGGCTCAGGGAAGGCAGGTAGAACAAATTCTGAACTAACAGCAGTGCAATATTAAGCAACTCCTCTGCTTTTCAAGACACACTCAGCAGTGTATTGCTCATTATTTAATACCAAAACACCCACACACAGAAAATACTTTTTTTTTCCTTCCTCTCTTCTGTTTGTAATTTTTCCAAGCTGACAGCAAGCTACTTTTGCTTGACATGTGCACTTTCACACCAGTACATGCCAGTGGAACTGTCTACACGTGGAATTATATAGCACACTGATACTACTCATTAAATCAATGTGGGTGAAATTCTGGATAATAAGTCTAACACGTGTTATCCAAAGGGATTTAAGAGCATTATGTCTTACTGGGAGCATGAAATATTCATGTTCTTTTGAAAATTTTACTTGGATAACTTCACAGCGACATCATTTTGTAACACAGACTAAGTCTGGCCCCAGGATCACATTTATCTTCCTTTACTCCAGATGTCATAGACTACCCCAAGTTATTAAATTTCACAGCCTGCCTCAATTAAAGCAAAAAACCTTGAAGACACACAAGGAGAGTAAAAACAAAAAACAAAACACAAGTACAAACCTCTGATCTGTCTATCAATCACTCTCATTTCTTTCCTTATCTTCAAGGACCATTCATTGACCTTAAAAAGAGAAAGTGAGAGTTACTTGAAATTCCAACTTCAAAACTATGCTTTTATACTTTCATGTAACTTAAACATTCAGTATCAAAAGCAGCACTTCAAAATGCATGAGCTGCAAGTTATGAGTGATGTTAAAATATTTCTTTATTCAAATAATAAAACCCCCAGACATTGCAGAGATACCACCAGCTACTGCACTGCTCTTAATGTTCAGACAAGGAGTTAAGGAGGACCTTTACAGCTCCCTTCCCATCAAAACTCTTCAATGATTCCATGATGTGATTTGTGAGTCAGATGCTCACTGCCTGGCTAACTTCCCACATCACAGCCACGTCACTGTACAGAAGGAACTTGCCACAGGGGATTTCAGCAGAAGGGACAGACCTTGGCACAGGATGAGAGCCCCAAGAGTGCTACTGCCCATTTCAGTCAGGAGGATCTCCAGGAGGTCTCCAAGCAGGATCAAGTTCAGAGCTCAGAATAGGTTGTTCAGGGTCTCATTCATTGAGTTTTTATCTCTTTGAATGTAAGAGACTTCACAGCCACTCTGAGCAAATGCACTTAAATTACTCCTGTGTGGTGAAGACTTTTCCTCATAGAGTCCTGGAATGGTTTGGGTTAGAAGGGACCTTAAAGACCATCTATTTCCAGTGCCCTGCTGTTGGCAGGGCCACCTTCCACTAAACCAGATTGCTTAGAGCTCCATCCAACCTGGCCTTTCATGTTCAATTCAAAACTCTCCTCTGGCTGACTCTGGCTGTAGCCCCTTTCCTGTCACTGGACACACGTCAAAAGTACCTGTCTGTGTCTTCACTACAACCCCACCAGTGGCAGTGAGAGGCTTTAGACCCCTGCTCCTTCACCTTCTCTTCTCCAAGCCAAAGTGAGCCCATTTGTTCCCATAGCCACTGAGCAAACATCACAGGCTCCAGCCCTCCTCCATCCTGATGGCTCTCTGCCACACTTCCCCAGCTTGCTGAGATCCTTCTTGAACTGTGTGCCCACACTGGGACACCTCTGCAGGTGTGGCCTCTTTACTGCTGAGTAGCACAGTGACTGAACACTCAGCACTGTGACTACAGCTTCCTTACACAGCCCTGTTTGCCTTCATTGCTGCAAAGGTGCACTGGGAACTCGTTTATTATCCACGGGAAACCAGATCCTTTCCTGCAGAGCTGGTGCCCTGCCAGCCCCAGGCTGCACATCCCTGTGTGCAGGGATGGTTGGCCCAATCTTGCATTGCTCAACATCATGAGATTCCTGCTGGAACCTCCTGCTGGTTCCTCCCACTTGCTCAGGTCTCTCTGACCTCCAGCTTCCCTTCCCCTGCCTTTGGTGGTGTCGAAACACAGCCACTCCTTCCACAGCTCCCTCCTGGCACCTGCCAAGATCTCTCTGTTCCAGGTCCTCTGGCTCACCCAGGAGATGGGGAGCTCCACTTGCCCTGACCATCCCTCTAGGGAAGCAGAGTGAAGAGAACTTGTGCAATGAAAACTTGTAAAGCAAGTTCTGTTCTGTGCACAAGCCCAGCAGAGCGACAGATTCAGACTTTCACCAGTCTCAATAAACTTTCTCTTGGCCATGGTGAACAGGACCATGTTTTGACTGCAGACAAAAGCCACCATCTGAGGTGCCCAAGCACAAAATCAGCTTAAAAACCCCCACATACAACCCAAAGCCCTGCATAGGTGCAGAAGTTTTTAGCAGGTTTCAGAAAGCTCCTGTAACTTTAGTTAAACCCTGGGTTTACAGGCAAAAAATCCCCAAACCCAGATCTGACTGCAGCCTCCCTCCTTGTTCTGCAGAGCAGAGGAGATAATGTCCTGGAGAGTCATTCCTCACCCTGATAGAAAGCTAAGAAGGTCCCTTTTAGAGTATGGACTACATGAGAGGAAAAAAGCAGGGGGAAGAGACTGAGAGAAACATGACAGAGCTCTGGCTGGCCAACTGTCCTGTCTCAAATGTAACACCTACCAGAGTTTGCTCTACAACTTGTATTCTAGAACAAACCAACACACAACAAGCCTTCACATACAAGCACAATCAGGAACTGTCAAATGAACCACAGCAGGATTTGCAGCTTCTGCCTCTGGGATGCACAGCCCAGCACAAAGACACCATTAAATCAAGACTGGTTGTGTGTTGTCATCAAAACCTGCTTAATCTGACAGCAGAAAACTCTTTCACAGCTCATCCCTAGCACTGCCAGGGGTTTGACATGACTGTCCTAAAGGCAGAGCTGGGTGCTTACGCCTTCCCTGGTGCTCCCAACCCATCTCCTGCTTTGTGTAAGAGGAGGAGCAAATCCCACTGACTCTTATCCAGGCTAGTCCATGCTCCCAGCTACATGAGACAGCAATTTGTTGAGCTGTAAAGAAGCCACACGATGGCTCTCACACAGGACACAGGGACACAGATACAGACCATGGCACAAGGCAGCAAAGCTGGGAACAGGAGTATGTGGTCCAGCTGAGCAAAGATAATTACCATGAGCACAACCCCATGCTGACGAAGCAATTCTGCTTCCACTCCTGACCTGAACAAAAACATCACTCTCACAGCACTGCATCATGCCAGAGTCAGCCAGCAAAGCACTCAAGCTGAAAAGAGCCAACTCAGACTACACTGGAGGAAAACCCACTTTTAAAGTTCAAACGATCCAGGCATGGCATTAAAAGTACAATAAATCCCCAGCTTTAGACAGGCTGAAATGTATCACCAGCTGTTCACAAGGGCTGAAGATATTTGCCTTGTATTGATCATAAATAAATTACCTCACATTGACAGAGTGGGCAGACAAAAGAACTGAGGGCAAATCATTGCCATCACAAAAATCTCAACCCCTCCCCATCATCATCCACCTCCTGCAGTGCCTGGATGGCTCCCTCTAGCCCTGCTCAGGGACTGCATCTTGAGCACAGCTGCTGGCAGACACCAGCTAAGCAATGCTGTTTCCCCATCAGCTAGGATGCAGAAACAGCTACTGTTTCTTCCTTCTAAAGCTGCAGTTAGGTACAGGAGGAAAGGAATTTTTAACTAATAATGGGTTTCTCAATATCGGTGTTAGGCCTGTGAAGTCACCATGCCAGCCTGCACCCCAAGGGAGGGCTCATGACAGCAAGAGGACTCATGTCACCTCTCCCTACACCTGTCCCATACTGCCTTTGCAGGGTTTTCTGCAAAGAATCACAGAATCTTCTTTAGGAAGCATAAAGAAGTTTTTCCTCATGTAAAGGTGGAAGTTATTGTGGTTAAGTTTATGGCCATTGCTCCTTGTCCTGTTGCTGTGTACCAAAAAGAAGGTTCAAGGTGGCTGGCACCATCCTCCAAGAGCTCCAAGATGCCCCACAGACTCTGTGCTACTGAAAAACACAGCAAGCTCATCAGTTAGGGAAGGCAAAAGAGCAGCCCTCAGGCAGGAGGCAAGAATTCCTGAGTGCAGCATGACCACATGGGTGGGCTCCACAGTTGTCTGATGGGCCACCCCACCCCTGAGAGCAGCAGTCCCCAGCCCCAGCTCTCCCTGTAGTCTCTTGTACCACACTCAGGAACTCAGCAGACTGACCCAGCCCACACAGTGCTCCAACACAGGCAGAGCAGGAAGGAAAGGACACTCCCAAAGGTACATTCCTCATCTGATTCTCTCACCACACAAGCAACAGCCATAACCTGCTCCCCTGGGACTCAGCTGCTACAAAGCACCAGGGAACATCTGTGACACTGCAGCTTGTCTAAGCCTTCCACTTGTGTGCCTGTCATTCTTCTCCCTGCTGCTTTTCCAGTACCTCTCATGTATTTGATCTTCCTCTCACCACACAGCAGATTTTTTCACTATCACATTCGTGGCTACTTGGGAAAGGCAACAGTGAAATCCACCAGGCTCTTGATTATTTCATTGCACTGTGACAGCAGAAAGCTGTTTGTAGAAACATAGTTTGTCTACAGACTCATCTTCCCGCTACAAGTTCCAACATTTCAGCCACTGTTTCCTAATTTTAAAGCTGTGTCTGCAGGAGGAGCTAGAATCATAGAATCATAGCATCATAGAATGTTAAGGGGTTGGAAGGAGCCCAACAGACCATACAGTTCCAACCTCCCCTGCCCCGGGCAGGGACACCTTCCACTAGACCAGGTTGCTCAAGGCCTTATCCAGCTCGGCTTTGAACATTTCCAGGGATGGGGCAGCCACAGCTTCCATGGGCAACCTGTTCCAGCGTCTCACCACCCTCACAGGGAAGAATTTCTTCTTAGTATCTAAACTAAATTTCTCCTCTATCAACTTGTACCCATTCCCTCTTGTCCCGTCACTCCAGTTCCTCACAAAGAGCCCCTCTCCGGCTTCCCCGCAGGCCCCATCAGATACCGGAAGGTTCCGTGAGGTCTCCACCGGCCCGGCCTCGGGCCGGGTGTGGCCTGCGCCAGGGCCAGGCCGAGCCCGGCCCCTCTGCAGTACCCGCCCGACGCCATAGCACCGCCACCCGCCCCTGCCGCCCCTCCCCACTCAGCCTCCCGGCCCCGCCGTCCCCCGGCCCCGCCTCGGCGGCTCCGGCCCTCCGGCCCCTCACCAGCTCCTTGGGCGGCTTCTCGGGGGTCTTCCCGAACAGCCCCATGGCGGCCGCACCGCCCGGCACTTCCGGGTTCCCCGCAGCCGGGCCGGGCGGAGAGCGCACTGCGCCTGCGCCGCCGGCAACGCAGACCCCGCCCTCGACGTGTGGGGGCGGTGCCGGAGCGGCCTCGCCCCGCCCCTCGCGGCTCCCCGCCAGTCACGTGCCGCTGCGCACGGCACCGCCCCGC
>VXBC01000932.1:283378-308841 GCA_013399945.1 Ploceus nigricollis | reverse complement strand
GGCGCGGCGGGAGCGCTCGGCTCCGCACACTGAGCGTGTTTGTAAACATTAAAGGGTTAGTCAGGCCGGGAAAGACTTCTGAAGCTTATCGAGTCCCACCATGACCGAACACCACTGTGGCACTGGGTGCCACGTCCAGTCTTTCCTTAAACACCTCCAGGGACAGTGACTCCACCATCGCATTGGGCAGCCCATTCCAATGTCCAGTCCCTGTGAAGAAATTCCTCCTAATGCGCAAGCTAAACTCCACTGGTCCAGCTTAAGGCTGCGCTCTCTCGTCCTGTCGCTGGTTTCCTGGGATCAGAGCCTGGCTGCCCCCTCCTGTCAGGGAGCTCCAGAGAGCAATAAGGTGCCCCTGAGCCTCCTCCAGGCTGAGCCCCCCCAGCTGCTCATCGCACCTGTGCTCCAGAGCCTTCCCCAGCTCCCTCAGCTCCTCATCGCACCTATGCTCCAGAGTCTTCCCCAGCTCCACTCCTTCCTCTGGAATTCCAGCAGCTCGATAACTTGTTGGTGCCAGGGCTGACTCCCTCTCCGGTCTTTCCCCTGGTACAGCCCGCAGGACACGCGAGGGCAGAGCTCATACAAGCCGATGGCCACCCCGCCCCCAGCTGCCGGGGCTCTTTCGGAGAAATCCCGCTAGCCAGGCCTGGCTCATCTTCACCCTCCTCTCCGCAGGGTCACCTGGCTGAAATGAAGGGACAGCTTGGAGCCGCTCTGCTGGAGCTCCAGTGAGTCATTCCATCTCTTCACAGCCCAGTGCACAATTTGAGACTGAGAGCATTAGAAATAAATCAGTGATGCATAAAGTGCAAAAGCTTAGGAAGAAAAAGGTGCTATTAACTTAATCTAACTTTTTAATACCTTACGATTATACTTATCCTCATTATCTAATTACCGGAGACAGACATTTTAATGAGTTACAAAAATGTACAGTTTCACCTTGGTCATCTTTCCCTCCAGAATCTAATGCAGAAAAAAGATCTAAACAAGCTTTGGAAAAGAGAGCTCTCATTTTGGACTGAGCATCAGCAGTGGGAAAGCCAGTGCTAATAAAACAATAATTGATGAAATCAAGAGTGACAAAGAGCTTTAGAGATTATTTAAATCCATCCTTTGTAATAGCAGCACCAAACATCCATCGCCTTTATTAAGCCTAATAAACAAGTGAATATCCTCACCTGAGTGGTTTGACATTTTCTGTTTACAACTGGTCTCCAGCTTCCAGACACGAGACATCAGAGAATAAAACAACACTAAAGGAATGTTTAGCATCTCAGTTGAGACACTTCACAAGCACTAGCACAACCCAGCCCTGCGAGGCAAAACATGTGAGCAGCGAAACTGCTGACCTTGTTACAGGCACAGTCTTTGCTCCTTTGCTCCCTTCTCCGGATGTTCAACTGTCAACGCGTCAGGGAACGGCTGAGATCCTGCAAAGGGTAGAAAACAATGTTACTTGGATGCTTCTGCTGCTACTGACACGAGCATTTCATAAAATAAACACATCCAACTGCTTTTTCTGTCCTGCTGGGACTCTCAATACACTATGCCAGCTGCTCAAGATTCTGTAACAGATGCGTTGCTGGGAACTGCATCACAACAATTTATATAACCCAGACACGAGGGCACTAAACCTTCCTCCACAGCTACCTACTGGTCATAATTACCTGCTCCTGTGGATGTGCCCTCAGTGGCTCTCCTGCTAATTAAACAGCAGTTTGGGTCATCCATCAAAAGAACAGGATGAGTAGAGCAACCGAGGCCATTAAAACAAGTCTTCATCTGAAACAGGTGTGCACAAAGATTTGCAAACAAGGCTGAGCCAGTGCACAGGAGCAGAGCTGCTGGGGCTGTGTGTGAGGGTGAGGAGATCAGCCTTCAGCAGCAGAGCTGCACTCCACAAGCACCCAGTGCTCCAAGGACACAGCATTGCTCCAGCTTAGCACTCACAGCATTTGGCAAATTGCCGAGGTACCAGTGAAAGGCTGCAGCGGGCTGTGATACAGCACCTCACTTGTGTGTGTCAGCACCTCAGCTACAGCCTTATTTATACTCACAAAACTTCTCCTTTCCCTTGGCAAGGCCCCAGTTCAGTGCAGATTTCAAAACAGTCCTGAAACAATGTGGATTTCAGCTACTCATGACAAGCACATATGCCATGCTGCTGCACAAATTGGAAGCAGAAATGATCTTTGCCCTCATTATGCCTCTCTGCTGCTCTGCTGAGGCTGTAATGACAAAGACAGGACATGTACTAGCAGGTCTCAACTGGAATAAAAATTACTTTCTGGACCACGGGAGAGTTGCTGATATTGTGCCCCTTGTACCTCTCTGCTTCAGTACTGCCCTGGGAAAAAGGAAATGAGAGAGAAAAAAGAACTCAGTAAATTAAAAACAGCTCTTCTGCTAATTACATGAATATCCTCTTGGGAACACACTTGGTGACAGAGCCATGAAACATTTGTTAATAAAAAAAGAGCGTGCCCAGGTACCCTGGACAGATTAAACAATGCCAGCAGCTCTGTGAACACCACCCTCCCAACTCTATAAAGACACTGGGAGATGGGTTGTAACTGCAAGGGGGAGCTGTGTTTGTATTTCCTACTATCATCATCTTTGTCATTACCCTCCTTTCATATCACATAGGCATGATTTAGGAAAGAAATAAGACAACTGAAAATATCTTTCTAGTTTAGCCTTTTCCTCTACTCATATAATCTCTTGCTCTTCCCCCTCCCCCTCCTTTTTTCTTTCCAACCAACAATTCCTCTCTATTTTCAGCCAGATGATTTCTTAAAGGTACAACCAAAATCAGAGTTTCATATTGATGAAATAAAAAGAAAACAACAGACTCATTTTTATGGCTCCAAAGAACTATCAAAGAAATCAGAAATCACTTCAGAATACCAGCACAGTTGGAAGCTGGCAATTTTTACCTTTACAAGCCACTTTTGTCACTGCATGACAATATTCTGCTACTTCTCAACAGTTTAATTTGAGGCTGTAGAGGGAGCTACCCTAAAGTCTTCCTAGATGTCTGCAGATGAGGGTACTGCAGAGACAGCTGCTAGAAGAGGGTCTCCATCTGGAAAAGCAGCTTGTAATCAACTGGGAAACCACATCCAGCAGAGAAGCACCTCAACACAGCAGACTTATGAAGGAAACAGTTCCCAGTGAAACACCACTGCCTTCTCCTTGGCCAGGGGCTTGGAGCACTGAATTCCTGCACCTCTAGGAGATGATTTATTAGTCACAGGAGTTGTGTTATATTTTTATTGTCTTCACAGATAAATCAGGCCAGCAAGACATCCGTAACCATACACACAAAATATTTATCAAAACAATTAACATTACAAATCTCCTTTTAAAATAATTTATTTCACCGATTTCTTTTTAAATGGTACTGTCTTACAACATACATTATTCAACAAAGATGTGCAGAACAGACTCTAAAATAAGAAACACTTAAATTAAGCAATTGTCTCTGATTAGAATTTCAATTTCACCCACATCCCAACTTGTAAATGTTTGCTGGAATACACTTCTCTTGTAGGCTTGATTTTTGTGCTTACAAAAACAGCATCAAGTTTCCAGATGTTGAAGAGAACAAGTTATTTGTAAGGTAAGTTTGCATTCAGTTCAACATACAAGGCAACCAAATGATTCTGTCATTAACGTTAGCATCATGTATATTTTAGTTCACTGCACTAACATTTAAACTAAAACTTCAAACCACGTAATCTTTTAAGTGACTAACATTTAGAAGGCAAGCAGTAATATCCTGAAAGCTTACAAAAGACAGGGGCACACAGCTAAGACGGGGGCTCACTCGACAAAGGCTGCGGGTGTGTGTATGGCTGCTTTTTTTTGTAGGACGCCCACCTGCAGACGGGACAGCAGTGTCGCCCGCCCGCCAGCCACTTCATGATGCAATTCTGGTGGAACACGTGGCCGCAGGGCAAGCCCATCAGCAGGCAGCCCTTTGAAAAATTTTCTAGACACACCACACATTCCGTACAGTGCAACATGTCGGAGGGCCAGGCTGACCAGTCTGGCTCCAGGTCACCCACGGAGCTGTACGAGCTGTAGGACCTGGCTTTGCGTTCGCAGGGCTCGTGGTGACAGCAGTGACTGGCACACGAACAGGCCTCAACGCCGCCCCGACGCTCTCCTTCGCTGCACCTGTGAAACGTGCTCAGCTCATCGTCCTCCGAGACCTCTCTGTCGCTACTGAAGACCTCTTTGTTTTCACTGTCAGAGTCACTTTCGCTGTCTGGAAAGGTTTCCAGCATTTCCTCATCAGAATGGGCGCTGAGGCATTGAAACCTCCACATGGGTAAGTTTTTTATATAATCAGTTGGTATCAGAGGGTGAAGCCAGAGATCAGGGAAGGCCAACCGCTCCAAGAACAAATCCGGGTCTTCATCCCAATCTGAGTCAAAAGGGAAGTGTTGAAAAGAAGCAATGGGATGAAACAGGTAGCTGGTGTACCAGTCCCACAGGCTCGACAGCCACTCCAGATTATTAGCATTTACTTCATCCGTGTTGTTATTGCGCCTTCGCTTCTTCTCAAAGTAATCAATTAGTAAACCATGGCCAAGGTACGTGCTGAGGAAGAGGGCTGGATGAGAAGAGTAGAACATCCAATCTGCCCTCACCCAAGAAGCCAAAGTAGTTGTGTTAGAGTACCTGAAGAGTTTTAAACTGTACTCATAAAAGCTGTCTAAGTAGGGTAGTTGCAAAAAACCTAACACTGGTAGCCAGGAAATAATTAATAGTGAATTATACGTCCCTAAAGTGCTTATAAGAACCACAAAACGCTTTATAGTGGCGCCTTGTGTAATAAACAGGTCCATCCAAGCCATCAGATTAACCAAAACTAAACTTAAAACAAATAAATCGTTAACTTCTGGTTGCAACGAGCGCAAGAAGGAATCCATGGCACGTAGTGATATAAATTCACCAGTGTTATTTCCATACCTGTAAATCCCCTCAGGAGTCCTCAGTATGTACGATGGTGTCTTGTAGATACCAATTTCTGCCATGTAACTTTTATTGTCCCAGTTTTCCACGTTCACAAAAATAAACTCTACTCTTCCAGTAAACTTTACACTTAGTGCAGAGAAGAACGCCGGAGGCTGGTCGAGGTTGGCAAACAGGTATATTTTCACCCGGTACTGGTCACTTTTGTTCCATTCTTCTTTCAAATGTTCAGAGTTGTAGATGGTTTTGATCCGAGAGGCAGCGTGGGCTGTGATCCATTTGAAGATGTGCTCCACTTCAATCTTGCGCCCGCTGTATTCCTTAAGCATGACTTTTCCCTTGGAGGTACTGGTTTGTGGAACCGACATAATGAGGGTGGATTTCAGCCAACCCCTCCTCTTGCAGTATCTACAAAGAAAATGGTAGGTTAGATTCCAGTTTCATAACCCCAGAACTGAGTCCTTAATTTCTATTCTAAGCCCAAAAATGAGACATGCTGAGCACCTGGGAATGCTTATAATATAATAGCAGGAAATAAGGGTACCCAATATTCTCTGGCAAAGCATATTCATTCTTATAATACCTTTATATCTTACAGGAATATTGTAAAGAGATATGCATTCATAAAACAAGAAGAGGAATAGTGTTAATTTTCATGGGTCATTAAAGTAAACAAGGCCATGCAGCCCTTGATGCTTTGTAACTGGATTTGAATAATACACAAGCTGACTCTTTACTTTAAAGCTTTAGTATTAGAAGCTACTTTTCCTTGGCCTTCCAGGCAATAAGAAAACCACTTCAGTGTAACTCAATATCCCACAGCTTTCCCAGTGCTTCCTTCCATCCTGGTTTTGCCAAGCAGCTGTGGGGTGAAGCTGAGCAGACACTGGTCTGTTTGCAGTTGCTTTAATGAAGCTGACAAGTGTCCACTTCCTACTGGGACCATTTTGTCAAGAAGCAGACAGGCTAAGGGGTGAGGTGAGGCCACAAAACCAGCAAAGCAGGAAGCACACACATGGTGCTGGATGAATTTGGCTAAAAAAATACCCACACTGTCTGGCAGGCAGATGGGATGAACCCCAAATCCATAACTAAAAGAAAAGGCTCTTCATGGCTGAACCCTGAGTCATGGTCCAGAGCACAGTAACTCTCACAAGATCTCTCATGCATCTTTCCTACCAATATCACTACACCCAATTATCTAGTCCTCCTTTAAGGAAATATCTGGCAAGCTTCAACAATCAAAATATGAGAGCCAACAGGCATGCAATGTCGGAGAACCCTGCACATTGGGACCACCAGCCTCATTCACCAGCCATCTTACCTAGCTCCTCTGTGGTTTTGGTCTGTCAGCATATATTTAGACAATTACAACTCCCCTTCCCAGGAATCTGAATGCAGCATTTTTAGAAACAGCCATAAGATATTACCCTACTAATAAAGGTGTCCTGATTACTGCAGCATGTTAGTATTCTTCTGAATTTCAGCTGCAACCCGATGAAAACTATTCACAAGGGTTTACTTGACAAAACATTTCTTGTATTGAAAAGTGAATTAATTTAAAACATAGTATTTGATCAGAACATTTAAGGCTACTTAGGAGATATGCAAAGAGAAACACTGCCAAATTTTTAAGATGTTCAAATACAAGATTATTTTGCATAAGCACTACAAAGCCTAAGAATTTCCTCTTATGATTAACACTGAAATTTCTGTAAACATTTAGGACTTAAGCTGTATAAGATGTGCGTATCCATACATGCCACTGGAATTCTAGACAAAGTCTCCTGTCATGTAAAGCAAACGCCTCCAAAAAATGTTTTAAAAAAGCCTCTTTTTACAGCAGCAGAGAATTATTAATAGCTTCTTTGGCTCTGCTCTTCTTCCTTGTTAGAAATCATATGCAAACACAGTGACTCTTGCACAGCACACTGTGTGTTGTCCAAGGGTGTGTGCCAGTTTATATATAAACATACATTTGTCAGGGAACAGGATTTCTCAGTAATTCTGGGAGGCAGGCACTGTATGCAAGGTTCATGCTAACCTGTGCTTCCCCTTCCAGATGGTGATAAAATGACTCTAAAACTGATATATTCAGCTTTGTCCTAAGGACGCACAGCTCCTTTCCCTGAATGCCTGGACTGGAAGGCCAAACTCTTCTGCTCATTCCTCTCCACTGCTGTATTATGCTCTCACAGTCTAATCATGCATTTCCCACACGATGCTTTAGGAAGCTGCAGAGCTGATAAATAATGTAATGGAGCATTCTGAGCAGACTTTAGGAGAGATAAAAACATGAATAAAGCCACCTTCTGTCACAGCTACTTTTACAACACAGCAAGCCCTGCTGCTAGAACACAGCTGAGCCTTAAGATATTCTTGGGATTTAGATAATCCTTTAAGGATATACCTGGGGTCACTGGAACAGTTAAAAGTGCCAGTACGTATCCCGAATCTTGAGACTTTCTTCACCATTTTCTCCCAGTGGACTTTACCCACCAGTGGGCTTCTGTCGTTTGCTATGACCTATTGCCAAAAGGAAATACTAGTTTAGTATCACAGTCAGTTTGGTTCCTGAAATAAAGAGCAAGCTTCAAGAAAACAGAGTGCTGGTCATGCTTGATACTCTTTCCCCTTCTTTTAGGACACAGAGTATGAATGTACAACTGGGAGTCATGATAAATGTCTTTGGAGAGTGAAGTGCTTAGACAGAAATGTGGTTCTGCAGAGAGAAAGAAGTTAAGCACATGTTAAGATACTAAAATCGTGTTAAGTACATGTTAAGATACTAAAATCAGTGGTAGTTAATAAAAACTTTGGTAAAATAACAAAACTATCATTAACCAGTTCATAGTAGGGGTCCAGCAGGCTCCTCTTCTTTGCAATAAAAAAAAGACCATAATTTTATTACAATTCTCCCTCAGAAGTTACAATGTACCAAAGAAACATTGTCTCAGAGCAAGCAGAATGAGTGGGAATGCATGTACCTGGTACCAGATTAAACTGCCAACAGCCATTCCTGAGCAGTGGAAACTATTGATTAAACTCCCAGATAATGCCTAAGGATCTTGACTCCTTCCAGCTCTGCCCGTGACTCACTCTGCAACTTTATGTGACTGTTCCACCAACTCCAGTGTCCCATCTGCCATTTCAGGATTATCGCTTGCTGTGATGTATCCCAAGGTTTAATTTGTTCTAACCCAGTATATTAAAGTTGCACTTCAGGTTACCCCACTGTAAGCTTCTACTGACACAGATGAAGAAGAAGCAGCATTCAACCTCTAACTCATAGCTGTACAGGGAGGGGGGAAAACCCCACAAGGAGAAGAAAACTCTGCCTGCCACCAGCTGACAGGTAATTTTGAATGACATGACTGATCATGCATTATTCCACGAGCCATCACATTTTCTATTTTAGAAACGCCTCACATGCTTCTGCAGGCTTACTGGCAGTCACTTAAAATATATTTTTAAATTAAATATTGAAACTTCCATTTATTAGATATTTGTTTACCTGCCATTAAACTTAGCCCAATCATTTTCTGACTTAATAACCTCAAATGTCAGCTTGCCCCTGGAAGTTGGGCTGTCACCATGATTAACAGTTCTCTGTGGACATGCTGAGATTCAACCTAGAAAGTGTGTCCAGCCTTTGAGACTCATAAATATTATCTGCTTTGTGGTAAGTAGCAGCCTCTCAGAATCTTAAAATAGAAGAATTCACCAAGCAGAATGTTCTACATAGGGAAACAAACTGAAGTCACAGATTACATTCGTATTCCACTAAGCCCAAGATGTTTAAATAACACTGGAGGTGAAAATCTAGGTAAGAATCCTTCAAGTTATTCTTAAAACACACATAGCATATAGAAAAGCCTTTTTGATTAGATAAATGTAACCATCACACACTGAGACAACCAGCTGGGAAATCTACTGTATTATTGTATTACATCACCCAATGTGACTGAAGCTTTGGATATTTTAAACTTCTTCCTTTCATGAACTTCAGTCAATGGAGACCAAATTCCTAAAGACACCCTAAAGCCATATAATATCCTTAAAATATCCTCAGAGCTACTACAGCATGATAAATGCATCCAACATGGCAAGGAACCACTATGTTTTATTAGCAAGCACAGAAGTAAAACTTTGGTGACTGGATTACTCTTTAGTACAACTACTCAGAGATTGGCTTCTTCCAAAACTCTGTGTGCATGTTCTGAACCAGTGATGAGAGAATGTTAATGTGTGCAGGAGGACAGATCCTGCTCACTGTTTCTTCTGCCTGGCACCACAACATTCCCTTTAAGTGTCAAGACAAAAATTTGTTGCAAATACAGTCACCATTATATTTTATTGTCACCTGTCTGTACTGGTGGAATTTTTAACAGCAGCTTAATTAATTTCCTATGAAAAAGTCTTTCCTCTTGGAGAAAGTTAGTTATACTGAAGAACAATGACCTAAGTAGCAGTCTGTAATTTTTAACTACCTAGAGGAACCCTGCTATGGTTTTGCACACTGAAGCTTCGTAAAATATTTTGGGCTCATGCTTTTTTATATCATTATGGAAAAAAAATCCAAATAAACATGTCCATTGCAGCTGCTCCTTGCAGACAACACCCACTTACAGGACTGGGAATTCACCATGCCAAGGCAGGGTTTTGTATTTTGGAAAGCAGTCACCACCTCTGTGCATGAGGGAGTCCAAGAAAATACTGCAGGTTAAGCAATCAAAATGTACTTCAGTTTAAATTAAAAATAACCTGCAAACACTTGTAACAGATTTTATTTAAGAAGTGTGAATTTTGATAAGTTAAGAAATTTAGCTTAAAAACCTGTGACTGAGGAGACTGGGAATTTGAATGTGGAAGAGGCCTGGAAGTTCTTCAAGCCCATGGTGTTAAAGCTATCAGGATTTTATATTTCAAGTAAGGGAAAAAAAAAGGTTGCCAAGTCCTGCACTTCTTCCTAGCAATCACTTCCAAAGAGAGGTTAGAAATAGTTTGACAATCTACAAGGATTGAAATAAAGGTCAAAAGGAAGAGCTATCAAAGCAAGATATGCAAGGAAAGAAAAGTAAGGAAAAATGAGCTATTCAAGTTAGACCACACAAAGACTATTACAAGTTGTACCAAAAGGTTTTTCAGTCATATGAATAAGAATAGAACAGGGGGAGAAGCAGCAGGATCACCAAACAATGAAGACAGGATAGAAATGTAAGATAATTTTCTTTTTATAGTTAAATTAATACCATGACTCAGTTTTCAGTGAAGGGGGGAGGGGGGTGGCTGGCCATGGACCAGTTAGCAAATTTATGGGAAGAAACTACATCACCTGAAGGTGAAAGCAGAACTCAAATAACTTAATGCACTTAAATCAGAGTAAGCAGGATATCTCCATCCTAGAACTGTAGCACAAGCACACAGGATCACAGGTGAACCTGTGAAAATTTCTTGCAAACCCTATCAGACCAATTCACATTTTGACAGGACAGAAACAATTTTGTAGCTATATTTAAGAGCAAATGAAAAAAAAAATCCCAGCAGTTTGATTTCAATAGGATGCAAAACTGTAGAAGTTTTAGAGGTACAGAGACAGTAGCATTTTCCACCTCTTTCCAGCATGCATCATTCCTGATTGAGAGAAACTTTCCCTGAAGGAAAAGAACTGGGTTTCAAGAGAAAAAGGGAATGTAGTACCCTGTTTGTAGTTTGGTAGTGTATCATGTATTCTGCCACATGGAAAAATTACATGAGAGCTACAGATAGGCTTTTACAGTCAGTGAAAAAAAAAAGTTAGTTCTAAAATGAGCAAGAAATTTGCTACAGCAAAAAGAAATCAAAATGCCAGAAAGGTGCTAACAGACTTCTTAATAGATTAACCTTAAAGCTCAGTTCAGAATATATTCCCATTAATGCCCTTCCTGGGGGAACCTGAAGTCTCCCAAAGCCATTTGTAGTAGACATAAAACTGGGAAGCACATCTATGTGGGAAAGAGGATTACAAGGCATGCAGGAAGAGCTGCACAAATCTTGTAATGCAGAGTGTCACACATGAAAATGAATTCTGTAATGAACAGGACACTTGGGGAGTTCATCAGCTAGAAACAGCTACGGTAGGAAATGCTTGGGGCTATCAGCTGCTCCACAAGAAAACACAAGCCATCAATATTAACTGGCTGCAAAACAAGCAAAGCCCAGGGTATATCAGACCTGACAAAACAAACTGGTTGATTGACCTCACTTACTGGGAGGAGTGTGGTTGACATCAGGACTCTGTGAAACTAAAGGGCAATGTCAATTTATGCCCAATAGGAACAAATTAGCCCTGAATACACCCAAGCCAGAAGTCAGACACACATTTCCAAGAAGAATACAGTCAACAGGAGTATTTGAACAACTTAGTGTAAGAGAGACAGCAAAATATTTTCTAAACACATATTCTACAGTCTAGCAGAAAGCTGAACTAGCTCATCAGAAAGGTCCCTTTCAGTCATACACTCTATTTAATGTTACAGAAATAAAGCCCAAGCTCATGGGAGAAGGTACCTTTTAGGAGATCAGCTAACACAGATGGGAAACAAACACCACGTCTGGAGAAGCACAAACCCTCTCAGCTTTGCTTATTATTAGCTATGTTCACAATCTGTGATATATCACATGTCAGAGTGACAAGTGAGACAATGAGGGCAACTCAATTAATCCATTAATCATCTAAATGGGCTAAGGGAATCCAATAGGATCATAGTAACCCTGCTATTTAACAAGTTCACATCACAGAATGGATCTGCTCCCTAACCCACACCTAACCCAGGCCAGAGGATTGGCTGACTGCTGGGTCTGAATTACCATCTCTCTAGTACTGTAAATGCTGAGATTCTGATGATTTCAAAAGACAGTTGAATAGGGAGCTTTTGCATTGGAAGAATTCTCACAACACTGAATTACACAGAATTACCCCCTAAGAGTTCAATCAATCAAATAAAATTATTTTGATCTATATATTAAAGTAGCCATAGTTATGACATTAAAGAACAGACTTCAAGAGCAACTATCCCAAAGCCAGAAAGATAAAAACACTTGGAAAAAGAAGACTAAGTCAGCAAGGCACTTTGCCTCTTTGCCTAATCCAAACCCAAAGTGTATTAGGCAGGTGCATCAATATTGCAATAGCTACTTTATAACCATCACGGATCCAGCTGCTCCTTAATTTCCAAGTATCATTAAGCATTTTTAAAGATTATTTTATGAAACATAGATTCTTAAAATACAAGTAAAAATACAATTGAAATTGAAGAGGCTTGAGGAAGCACAGCTGATGTTAGAGTTCGCTGTAGCAATGCAATATGCAAAGACAGACTCCTTTTCTGGTACTCTTGAAGTACTTGAGCATGACATGATAACGACCTCACTTGAGCATTATCCTGTTTTCTGTGCATTTAAATCAGATTTTGTTCAATTTCTTTCAGACAGGTATGCAGAGATCTCAAAGCAGGTCACAGGAACGAGATTTGTTCTCGGGAAGTTTTGAAGCTCGCTCACAACTAAAAGTGTTCAAATATCACAAGGCATGACAATGAGTCAGAGAGGGGCAAAAGCAGAACAAACACCTCATGTGCTTCAGCTCTCATTATTTTAACCAGTTCTAGCTGGGACAGCAAGTGTCAGGCACACCTGCTCATACCAACAGCACAGAATTTCAAATACACAGTAATAGTCACAGCTTGGTTTTACAGCTCAGCCACAAAGACAACAACTCCAAGTGCTCCTCAGCTCTGGGCACTAGGGCACTGTGACAGCCCTTACACCATCAGGAAAGAACAAAACCCATTAAGTAAGAGACACCATTCCCTGCTGCACACACACACATCCAGGCAGTTCTCTCAGGAGCAGTCAGTCTTACCCAGCCTCAGGAAGTCACTCTCCACATAAGGAATACAGGCATTTGAATCTGAAAAAAACCTGTGTAGTTTTGCCAAAGACAAAAGTGATTTCTAATTCATTTAATGAACTGGTAAGGTTGTATGAACATGAGAATTGTCTGTCTGGCTCAGTGGTTTCCAGTTTGAGACACCCATGCACTCCTGCACAGTGCCTGCAGAGGGTAAATGAGCAGAGGAAACGCAATATTACTGTAAAGATTCCATGCATGCCCTGGAACATTTTTAGGGGTCCACAAAGATAAAAAGGTTCAAAAACTCTAGTCATAGAAGCCTTTTTCATCAACAGCTATGCTGCAAACTCTGCTTCTATATAAAAAACAGATGTAAAAATACAATTAATTATAAATGGACTGGTAATTTACTTATTAGAAGCTTGGAAAAAAGCTCACTTATTCCACATAATGTCAGTAAGTTTCTACATGAATGTCTGCACTGCTATTAACTCTGAGACATCTCACTTTCTGTTTATTATTTGACAATGTGTTAATGGAACTGAATTTCCACTTAGACTCTTTCCTAAGAATTCACAACTCATTCAGAATCCACCCATATGGACTGCAAATATCTGAGGATTTTTTGCCTTTCTTTTCTGAGAAAGAGATTGTGAGAAATCACATCAAAATAGGCAAAGACTACATCCATCACAGCATGCAAAAATTAACCACCTCAAAATTAAGTGCAGTTTCTCCGGGGAGGCGAGGTGACCTATGCACTGATCTGGACAGTCAGTTATGCTGTCAGTTAAGGCAGAGATTGAGAATAAATGAGTTTCTGCAATGAATTAACACAGATACACAGGCACTAAAGGACTATTACATTCCAGCTGATGGTATTCTGTACCCTTGACTGGATATGAAGCTTCTCAAGAAGAAAACTGAAACTTAAAATCAGGTATCCTGTGGTAAATGATCCTGAAGGGCTATTGGAAAAGACACAAATACTGAATTATGTATTTTGAAAGAGTTGAGTGTTTCTGCTTTGTTTCTTTTTAGCAAGAACAGCTGATCACCTGGCAAAATTCAGGATGCAAATAAATATGAAAATCACTCATCCTACATGCAAGCAAAAGGAAGAACAAACAAACCATCACCACCAAAATGCTGTAGGCACATCCCTTGCCCTGTGACTACACCACATGAACTAGAAACTGAGATGCAGAATAGACTGCAGAATTTTATATCCATAATAATGGCCTTTGCAACTCTACCAGACACAATCAAAATGTCTGTCCTCATACTTCAGTGCCAAGAAGAAAGTTCCCCTTACTTCTCTCTGCCACTATGTTATAGTAGAGACTTTTAAAATAAAAATATACATTCATTTAGATTTTAACTTCATTCAGAGAGGATTTTTATCTGTAGATCATTTTCAAAAGCCATAATAACTGCAATACTGTTGGATGTGACAGGCTTCTAGAGACTAACCAGAGCCTGGAAAAGTAAGAACATTACATACAACTCCCCTAACCAACAAGAGAAGCAGCTCCAGAAACTACAAGTCACCCTCCCTGCCAGCCAAAGAAGTGCACAACAGCAGCTGGCAAGCAAGAAGAACAGCCTAAAAGGAAAGGTGGTGAGATCATGAGCTAATAGGAGAAAGAACATGCTGCTGTCTGTGGCTCTATGGAAGTGCCACACAGGAGCAGTGAACAGCTACTCTGGTAAACAAATTAACACTGGCAAATGATGCCTTGCATGTGGATTACCAGAAAATAAAGAAACAAAGCCATAAAACACTGATTCCCTGTGTACTGACTTTGACTTTCTTCAAGGAACTCATCTTGCTGACTCTAAATGATAAACTCGAACCTCACTTTTTGTCAAACATATCAAGAAATAATAATTGTTTCCTTTTTTTTCCTTTGATTCTCTGCAGCCAGTGATGCCTATCACACTCCCAGCCTGTGCTACATCAGAAATTTCATTTATATGCACTGGAAAATAAAAATAATCTCTAAAGTCTCAGTCCTCTCATACATCATCACAAAGTGTTCAAACCAACTCAAGCAACAGCCACTGTGCCAGCTAAGGCAGAACTGCTCCTCTCCCTCTGCTCCTTTCCAGCAGCCCCCAGAGAACAGGGATTCAGGGCTCAGGATACTGAAAAGGATCTGGAGATCCTTTCTGCTTCCCAGCCAGCAGCAACAGAGCAGGGGAATCTCTGACCTTGCCCATGGTCACCAAACCCACCCATGAGGCATCCTCGCTGCCCTGCGTGAGCATCGAGCTGGTTAATTAGCTGGAAAGTTTCCACAGGATTCCTAAAGGCAAAGGAGGATGGGCAAGGGAGGGAATCAAGAGTTAGAACTGGGAAGCAATGGTAAAAAACAGCTCTGCAGGGATGAGGTCTAAGAAAGGAGTGTGGGAAAACCTGTGAAAGGACATGAAGAATCCAGCACAGGAGTTATCCAGACAGGAGTTGTGGTGGAGAATGGAGCAAATGAAAACTCAAAGTGATGAAAACTCGAAAAGCAAGAATGAAAAATAGAAATTCGACATCTCTTGTGGTTTTTATTGTAGAGAAACAGACAAATAGTGTTCAGCAAGTAAATTATTCTGTAAATTCCACTAATTTTTTTTTCCACAGCTATTGTGACCAACTGAATAGCTGTGCAAATATTCCCAGAATGATGACAACATTCATCACACTGGAGATATCAAAACACAGCCTATCTAACCTGCTATTAGGATGCTAGTGGAAAACACACTACAAGTAAAATTCTGCAAGCAAGAGACAACAGAGAACTATCATATTTCACCCTTTTGAGCTGCACAGGGAGGAGGGAAGGTTTTTCACAGCATATTCTTGTTTGTATTTGTCAACTAGCTTGGGGACATGTAAACTGCCTTTCGACACTCTCTCTCTGCTCGAAGAATACCCTCCTGTATGATTTAAACCTCAAATTTGGATTCAATAAACTCCAAATATATCTTTCCCAAAACACAAATACCATTCCGAGTCTGAAGGTAATCTGCTCTCTTTTCTATTTTGGGATGATATCTGATGTGATGAGAGTGCAGGTCTAATAAATAAGATTATGAAGATTTAATGACTTCATGTTAAATAGGAAACATGAAGTGAGACCAGACAAACCAGGGAGGAGCTGTCAATGGAACAATTAATTGCCTGGTGGGGAATTCACCTGATGTGGCTGTTAGGAGGAAACTTATGCCTTAAAAAATGCCCTCTTATCAACAGAGAAGTTGACATAGAAAAATAACTTCAACATTTTGGTCTAGGTTACTTATGTTCTCAGGAATGATGATTAATTGCTTCAGAATCCTACTGGAAAAAGTCTGTCTTTATTTTCCTAAATGATCTCTTGTTCTCATGCAGCTCTTGGAAAACAGACTGCAAAACTGCTGGGCACAAAAGGCTTGGGAGAAAGTTAACTTCAAGGCACTGGAGTACGTTGCAGAAGCAGCCTGCTAGTCTGGGAAGTTGGCAGACTGAGATCCTTCCTGCCTTTGTGAAGAGCCAACAGAGATTTTACAAGTGCTCTAAGGCCCTTAGACAAGCAGAAACTTAAACTGGTTGGGTCTGAGCATGTAATGCAACCAAAAGGAAGAGCAGCACCAGGAGCCAGTGCCAGCTGGGAGCATCTGTATTAATGCACCTACTTCACACATTACAAGGCTCTTACAAACCCAGGGCCAAGGACTTGCATACTCTGTGTACTTCAGTGTGTGCTGCTCTGCTTGTTTTCTGGTTCTGAAATGCCTGCTTTTCAAAAAGCAATCCAAAGAATTACAGGCTTTTTTTTTTTTTTTCTTTCTTCCTGTCTGTATAGGAACTCTGGCACTTCCAGCCTTTCTTGTTTTATTTCTCTATTCCTCATCTCCCGGATGAAGTTTATCTTCATCACCATCTCCCTGTTACACATTTTTACAACTAGTTAACTACTCTCATAAACTCCTCCTTTGAAATAAATTTTGGGTGTGATCAATATATATTAAAACAAAAGGTCAAATTCATATACCTGTACCAGCCAGATCCCATCTTTCGTGTCTTCTACAAGCTCGTAGAAGTGCATTTCACCACTGAAGTTTGTACTGGAAACCGATTCAGAGGCCTCTTCCTCCTTGACAGCTGAATAAAGCTCTCCTTCCATGAGGTCTCCTGAAAAAGAGACAATTGGAGAAATTCAATTAAAATGGCACAGGAGGAAGATTACTTCATGAATTCTAGTAGCAGTTTAACTAACTATATTTGCATGGTTGCTCAGAGAACCTTTTCAGTACAAAGGTAGCTAAACTTTAAGTTGTTACTATAATTCTGTCTCTGGTGACACGGCTGTGAACAATTTGACTTCAGTCAGACCACAGAAGACATGAATACTTTGCTTCTGATTACACAGATGCACCACACATGCATGAGCACACAAAGGAATAAAAGAAGACCTTCTAAGGCTCATTCTCTGCAAATAACAACATTCAGTGGCTGAGAGCAATTTTAGTCGATACATCTTTGCTTTCGTTTCACAGGATTGCAATTTCGCAGCAAGCAATTTCTTAACACTGATAATTCAAACAGACTTCCAGAATTTCAGTCATTAATTCGGGACCAAAACCCAGTGCTTGTGGTCTTGTTGCTAGTAAAAATCTCAGGCAGAATAATTTAGCTGTTGGCTTTTGTTTGCACGGTTGGGAAAAGTTCCCATGAACTGCAAATGCAGCGACATAAAGAGCTCACAGTAAAATCATCTGATTATGTTTCCTTCGTAATCTCATTTCCTTCTCGTGTTTTGTTTCACAATCATTACAAACACTGTTAATGACAACCCGCATTCTAGTAACTAATCTATTAAGCTTTAAGAAATTAAGTCTTGTCCAAAACCAGTTTCCTTAAAAAGATAAAAATAAGTGCAACAGCTGAAACGCTTTAGGGGTTTGCAAAAATATTCATAAAATTTAGAGGGGGGGCAAAAAAAACCAAAACGCAACCACAGAAAAATGCTGCAAAGCCTGTTGGTATGAGAAGTGTTTCCTTGACATTTGAAGAAGTTGGTTAATACAGTTTGTTTGGAGTTAAACACTTCCCTGCAGCATATGCAACCCAAACATCATGACATCATGAAAGTACCTGACAGCCAAGGAGTGAAAGTGATTGGAAACAAAAGTGAAAGTGCCTAATGCTTTTTACTGTTGTAGCAGCAAAGCCAATAAGCAACATAAAAACATAAATAAACAATGAACAGTAACAGCAAATTAGATTTAAATGCCCAGGATTAATATCAATTATTTAAACCAGCATTTTTAAGGTTATATGGCAGGCACTACATCCATACAAATCCTTCTCCCTCCCTGTCCACACATTAGAGACCCTCACTGCCTACTCCAGCTGCTGGGATTTCTCCCTCGCCTGGATCACCAGCCCTTCCATCATTGATTTAAAAGCAACTACTCACATTTTCCTGCTTGGCTGGCACTACAGCTATTACATCAGCCCCATCTCCCAGTCCTTGGGGCCAGCTCCCTCCAACTGCTCCAGGCAGCATCCTTACTTTTAGGACACTTCTGTCATTCTTACGTCTCCACTGCTCTTCATCAGCCCCGAGAAGCCCATCTCCTTCACCTGGTTTCTCCTTACTCCTGAAATGCCTCCCTGCCTTTTTCCGAGCTGATTTTTGTATCCAGGAACTAGTTCAGCTGCCCTTGTATAAAACCATCTCAACCCTGGGTACCCATCCCTTGTGCTCCTCAGCTATGAAATCATCGCTTTCCTTGGGGCCCATCTTGATAACCGCACCTGTAATAAACCCAGCAAACGGGTGGGAATATAGGGGAACAAGCTGGCCCCAGCTGTAAACAGTAGCCTACTGCAGCTATTTGGAGTCTCTCCTCCTCGTTTTTCACGGCAGACGACATTCGGTCGCATCTGTGCCACCCGCACTGACCCGACCGCCCGCAGCGGAACTCCCGGGGAAGGGGAGGGAAGGGAAGGGCCAGGCCGGGCAGGGCAGGGAAGGGCCGCCGCTGGTGCCCCGTCCAGCGCAGGCCTTTCACTCGGCGCAGCCCGCTCGGGCTCACAACGCCGCCGGGCTTTGACCGTCACCCCCGGCAGGTCCCCGGGCTCCCTCCATGGACCCCCTTGCTGGGGGGAGCCAGCTCGCTCCCCAAACCCGCCCTGCGAAGGGAAGCAGCGCCCGCGTCTCCATCCAAGGGCGGCCGCAGCCACGCGGGGGTGGCCGGGCACCGACCTCCGTCCGTCCCCCCGGGTCACGGGCGAGCTCCGCGTACCTGACTTCTCCACCAGCTCCCGCACATCCTTCTTCCCGGGCAGCCCCGAGTGCCCCAGCCCGCGGCACTCCAGGATGGTCCGCAGCTTCCTGAAGCTCAGCGCCACCGGGTCCCCCAGCTGCGTGGCGAGGAAGCCGCTCTCGTACCACGCCACGGCCTCGAACACCCGGGCCAGCACGAAGAGCGCCAGGAAGTAGAGCAGCAAACAGCACAGCTTCACCCACATCTTCCCGGGAGCGCCGAGCCGGAGGCCGGGCTGGGGAGGGCGGGAGGGGAGCGGGGGCTGTCAGGGGAGCGGGGCCGCGGCCCCCCCGCCCGCNCGTGATTCAGCACTGCGGCCCGACCCCGCACCACCGGGCTCGGGGGCGGTCGCGTCCCTGTCCCCGGCGGCAACTTTGGACCCTGCAGCTGCGCTTGCTGCGAGAAAAATAATATATAAATACCTCGGATATAGGGGAGGGAGAGGGCAGGATCCGACTCGGCTGATGCTTTTTATTAAAAGAAAAATATTTACAGAGCCAGAACTGGGGGCCGATATTTGCAGGGCCGATCTGGTCGGGCAGTTTTAGGGTAGCTTAGTGGACACAAGTTTATTTGGATTCGCGCTGCTGGGTGTAGGGATGATCTCTCCGCTCCTCATTCCCGCACGCCAGCCCCGCTCCCAGCCCTTGGCTGGCTCGAAAGCGAATTCCACAGCGAGATTCATCTGCGCGGGTCGGAACTCGGACTCTGCAGCTTTGCCTCGGCACTCGGGCGCTGAGAGCTTGTGCCAAAGCGACAGCAAAGGCTGTCGTGAGCTGCACCCCGACTTCGGACAAGGGTTTAAGTTGGGTCTGTGCTCACATTGGAAGCATTTTGGAGCGCAGCGTGGATCCCCGCCGAAGTGGATCCTCGAAGAACCATGCCAGGCTGTACAAGAAGTGTTGGCCTGCAAAGATACAATTTAGCTTGCTACAAAAAACGTACTAAAATCAAGCTACTGCGTTGAGATGAAGGCTCTCCTCTGAAAGAAACTCAACAGTGCTTCTGTATATTCAGTTATTTTAAGAATCCATAATTTGCATGAAAATTGGCAGCTCATACAGATGAGCACAAAAATAGCACAGCTTAAATTTAAAAACACTGAGAACCCCCCAGAGTGTATATGCTGTAATTCTGTACTATCAATTTTCAAAAAGGCACACTAATATTGATCTGGAAAAAAGCATTTAAATCACTGTACTCCTCAGAGCCTTTAAAACACATTTAAAGGTTTCTCAGTGTGTTGATAATGATTTTAAAAGGAAAAAAACTCAACAATCCAGGTTCAGCTCATTCTGTGACATGGCCAACACAGCCTCTTCCAGAAGAAAATTCATGACACTCTGATCTTCAGGAATGGGCTCTTGGTTCTTGAAAGGGGAAGAGTGGAGGGATTGCAGATGTAGCCACTCACAAAGCTCTTACGGGCTGGTAAATGTTGTGCCCTTCCACTGGGAGTCACATACAACTTTATTCTTCAACATTTTTATCTGAAAAAGAGAAAAGTGGACTGCAAACCTTGTATCTGCTGGTGCTACTCTGTAAATACAAAGGGATTTCAGCAGCTCTGCTGGGTTTGCAGCAAGTCTCTGGTAGCAGGTCCAGGTGGGCCAGAAGGTCCCAGAGGCACAGCCCAGTGGAGGGGCTCACAGAGCCAAGTGCTGTTCTCTCCTTCACAGCCACTGCAGCCTGGGAAACTTGCCCTGCCTAAGCCAGGGCCCATCTCCCTAATGAGCAGGTGGCAAAGCATCAGTAAGATGAATCCTTTGCCCTTGGCAAAAGCCAAGGGAGTGGCTTTGTCCCTGCAGCTGGTAGAGCCAGGGGACAGTCAATAAAACACATTTCCCATCACCTGTCAGAGGGCCTCAGGCAGGCTCTGAGCCCTGGCGTGCCCCAGGAACAGGGTTCTTTCCCTAAGCTTTTTTTGTGAAGGCCAGTTTCTTTTGTCACACATAAAAGAAGTTGCCTGATTTCTCTACCTTTTGTTTCAAGTGAGTGTGAAGTAACTCCCACCCGTGTGAAGTGAGGGTGGGAGTTTGAAGAAGGACTTTGGATATTTAACTTTAGTTAGAAAACATTGTTGGGGTGGGATTTTTGTTTGGTTTGTTTTGGGTTTTGTTTGGTTTGGGTTTTTTTGTTTTACATGAGCACCTCAGACCCTGCTCCAGTAGATTCCTTTGATTATCCTCTGTAATTTCTTCGGGGTGCCCTGGCTTGCCCCGGCAGGAAGGCACCTCACAACAATTACTCGTCTACGCTCACAGCTGAACTATTTGCAACACCAACTGCTGGGGAGGCTGTCACCAGCGTGTCATTTCCGAGTGCTCATGGGCTGAGCTAAATGAGGCCCCTGCAGAGACAAAGCCAATCATCTGCCAGAACTCAAAGCCCTGGAGTCGTTTCAGGAAAGTACAAATGATACTTCAAGCCAGTACTCAAAACCCCCCAAAACAACCCAAAACAAAGCAGCTGCCAACACTGAAGCACCCGGGTGAGGGGCGGGTACAACCAAGAACTGCAGGTGAGGAGTTAACCAAAGGTCTGGCAGAGCAAACCTAAATGGATCCAGTGCCTCCCCCAGGCTCTCTGGTCCTCTCTTCCCTCCCCACCTCTGCATCCCTGATGCACTAAGCTGACCCTACCAGAAAATGTTCCATTTTCTAGATGTAGCTGTCATTTGGTTTCCAGTTGCAACTCAGAATGTCTTTGACATGTCACCTGCAAACAATCTTTCAGGGAGTTTTAATTATCTGGAAAATCTAAATATCTTCAGAGTGAATTGAAATTCATTGGGGCTGAACTCAAAGATGACACACAGTGGCATTTTTAAAGACCCCAGGGTTAACACTACTTAATTAACATCATTAAACAGTCATCAGTCAGTCAGTCCTATGCTCACAGAGCAAATATTACAAATGTGAAGAGAATGGAGAATATAAATTCCACCTTTAAACAAAAGCCCAAAGCAAGGATCTGCTTTTAAATAATTTTGGCAGCAAAAAAAAAATTTACTGTGATTTAGGAGCTAATGAGCTGAAATCCTGAGAACTGGGACAGCCACCTTTCCTTGTGAGACAGCCAAACCTGCAGTCTTTTTATCTGCTGCCCCTTGGTAAATGGCAAGGATTCCCTCTCCTCCCCCATCCTCTCCTATGAGCAGTTGCTGACTGTGCAGCCTGGGAATAAGGACAATAATCCACTTTCCAGACTTCTGTGGGGAACATAAGAAAGTATTGTCATTTTGAAATCAGTAAACCAGAGGATTAACCATAAAACAGAGGATTAAACATCTTAATTCAATCCTTTACCATGTTAACATCACACTATTTTTACTGAGTTTATCAAGGTAACAGTTCAGCAAACTAATAGTCAAACAACCTGGAAGACAGTTTTCCCAAGAGCCAACTCTGCAAATACAATTTACTTTGATGACAGGAACTGGACCTGCATGATCCTTGTGGGTCCCTTGCAACTCAGGATATTCTACAATTCTGTGAATTTCTGGGAATTCACTAACAGAAATTCTTGATGTGCTTCATTATCAACATGGGTGCATCTCGACATGTTTTAGGTGTGATATGAAACTGTGCCTCCTTGTAATTGATAATGAATAAATAACAGAAGCTTCTATGAGAGTCTCAAAGCAAAATGGCAGCAGCCCAGACATTATTGTGTTGTAGCCAGAGGAATTTTAAATCAGATGTTTCCTGCTTTGTATGAGTGGCCAACGGGAAGCAGATTTACCAGAGGTGTGAATCTGTAACGCAGTGACCACTGCTGACAGCTCGGCTAAAGCCCTGGCTGTTTAACCGTGGAATCCTGGCATGGTTTGGGAGGGACCTCAAAGACCATCCCGTTCCACCCCCTGCCATGTGGGTGAGGCAGTCCCGGAGAGCTTGTGGTGATTCACACAGGAATGCGGGTCGGACGGGAGGCTCTGAAGCTCGGCTTCCTGCTCAGGGTCAGCTGTGACACCCGGGCAGGTGATCGGGGTCAGCTGTGACATCCGGGCAGGTGATCGGGGCTTTCTGCTGCCACAGCTGGATCTGATGGTCACCCCCTGCGGGAATTTGATCTGCTGTAAACACACAGTGATTAACGGCACAAAAACGGACATCGGTCAGGGCAAACCAACTTACAAGAGCAGAATAAAATAAAGCTTCAATTAAAGACACTTTTTTCCTAGGCACTTTGTGTTTTCTGTTTTTGTAGCAGTGAAAACTGTTTGTTGCCCCCTTGGAGAAGACCAGCTCTCTTTAATGTCCAAAATAAAGAAATACGTAAGGAGTCCTTGCTTGAGTGTGCTGGGATGATCAAGGAGCCCACAGCAGTGGAGAACTTTACAAATTAAACCCCTGTGTTGATGACCTAAGAAACCAGAAGACAGTGCTTGTGTTTAAGCATAATTTGTGATTAAATGAAGAGCAAAAACATAGAAAAGCAGCAGTTTGGGCCAAAATGTGACCAATTACTGACACTGCACATCACACAAGTCCTCTGTTCTTGTGAGAATACCAAACTCTTGATCTTCCTGTCCTGCCCAGTACTGCGGACACAGATGAAGCAGCACTACCCCGGGCTCAGACCAAATGTTGGTTTTCCAGTTACCTTTGTCCAAATTTATCAGGAGCTTTGTTTGTACTGTGCTACACAAAACACAGAGTCCTGTGTGTCCTGGGCTACTGCCTCCAAATACCAAAGCTCATAGAGCCATCATCACAAAATCACAGGATGGTTTGGGTTGGAAGAGACCTTGAAGACCATTCAGTTCCAACCCCCTGCCATGTGCAGGGTCACCTTCCACTAGCCCAGGTCACTCAGAGCCCCATCCAGCCCGGCCTGGAACACTTCCAGGGATGGGGCAGCCACAGCTTCCCTGGGCAGCCTGTGCCAGGGCCGCCCCACCCCCACAGTAACGAATTTTTTCCTAATATCCAATCTAAACCTTCTCTTTCACTTTGTAGCCATTCCCCCTTGTCCTGTCACTACATGCCCTTGTCAAGTCTTGCCCCATCTTTTCTATAAGTTCCCTTCAGGTACAGGAAGGCCACAGTTAGGTCACTCAAAGCTTTCTCTCTTCCAGGCTGAACAATCCCAATTTTCTCAGTCTTTCCCCACAGAAGTGCTCCATCCCTCTCATCGGCTTGGTGATCTCCTCTGAATTCGCCTGGAGCTGGTGTTAACCAAGTGCAGTTCGATCTGAGGCACCTCTTTGAGCACATTTTTATAAGCTGCTGCCAGTCCAATGCACTTCAGCCTGCTGGCCAACACANTTTGGGTTGGAAGAGACCTTGAAGACCATTCAGTTCCAACCCCCTGCCATGTGCAGGGTCACCTTCCACTAGCCCAGGTCACTCAGAGCCCCATCCAGCCTGGCCTGGAACACTTCCAGGGATGGGGCAGCCACAGCTTCCCTGGGCAGCCTGTGCCAGGGCCTCCCCACCCCCACAGTAACGAATTTTTTCCTAATATCCAATCTAAACCTTCTCTTTCACTTTGTAGCCATTCCCCCTTGTCCTGTCACTACATGCCCTTGTCAAGTCTTGCCCCATCTTTTCTATAAGTTCCCTTCAGGTACAGGAAGGCCACAGTTAGGTCACTCAAAGCTTTCTCTCTTCCAGGCTGAACAATCCCAATTTTCTCAGTCTTTCCCCACAGAAGTGCTCCATCCCTCTCATCGGCTTGGTGATCTCCTCTGAATTCGCCTGGAGCTGGTGTTAACCAAGTGCAGTTCGATCTGAGGCACCTCTTTGAGCACATTTTTATAAGCTGCTGCCAGTCCAATGCACTTCAGCCTGCTGGCCAACACAGCACCCAGCAGAAAGTTTACCGACCAATTAACAACCCAACGACAGCTTAAATGCTCCCTTTCCAGCTCGCCGGGCTCCTTAACTCAGCTCTGGCGCTGCTCAGCGATATTTGTGCGATGTTTGGGGCAGCTGCGAGACGCGCTCCCCTCAGGCTGGCTGGGAGAGAACCCCTTGTGCCGCGGGTACCACTCGGGGGTCACCCAATGGTGACAGCACACCCACCCCACGCCCCTAAACCGCTGCCCCGCCCGAGGGGCCAAGATCCGGAGGGACCAGGATCTGGAAGAGCCGTCCCGGCCCCCGAGGCCTCCCCGGGCCCGGCGCCCCTCAGGCCTCGGCGTCGCCATGGCAACAGCGCCCCTCAGGCCCCCGCGCTGAGCTGCCCATCTCCCTGCCTGACCCGCAACACCCCCGCGATACCCGTTCCCCAGGCTGGCTCCCACGCGCCACCCGAGCGGGCAGCGCTT
>VXBC01000932.1:251570-283322 GCA_013399945.1 Ploceus nigricollis | reverse complement strand
TGGGCTGGACACCCCTGAAAACTTCGGGGATTGTGGGCTGGGAAGCCCCCTAAGGAGAGCCCTGGTTCCAGGGCCTCCCCCATCCCGAGGGTGCTGTGCGGGGGGTTGAGCCGGGGGTCTTCCCCCGCGGCCCCCGGAGCTTCGGGGGCGTTGTTGACAGGGAACATTTAAAAGGTGGGAGCAGGGGAGGTTCAGGTTGGATATCAGAAAATGGTTTTTCACCCAGAGTGGCTGGGCACCGAACAGGCTCCGCAGGGCAGTGGTCACAGACCGGCCTGACAGAGCTCAGGAAGTGTTGGGACAATGCTGTCAGCCCACGGTGGGATTGTTGAGGTTGTCCTGTGCGGGGCCAGGAGCCGGACTCGATGGCTCTGGTGGGTCCCCTCCAGCTCAGCATGTTCCATGATTCTGTGATCAACCTCGGCCCTCCCGGGCCTCTCCCGCCTCGAGTGTGCTGCTGGAGAGGTTTGTTTGTTCCTGGTCAGCAGGTCTGGCGTTCATAACCCTTTATGTGGGGTTACAAAGGGGTTGGTCATCCCACGGGAAATACAGAGGAAATAGGGCAGAGCTGACCTGTCTGCTTTCTCCCCTCCACTCCCCGCCCCCATTTCTTTTCTTTTTTTGTCTCTCTTTTCCTGTGTCCTGAGTTGCGTTCCCTTGCTGCGGCCGTGTTCAGGGTAAAGCCGCGTTCAGCAGGAGGTAAACAAGCCTTGTGTCTGTGTCACAGCTGATGCTGGGCGCTTGCAGGGCTGTAAACACGGGGCGTTTAAACCTTGCGAAATCCCGGAGATGGAGGTAGTGCCGTGTTTATTGGAGTGGGAGGGAACGGAGAGGCAGCTGAAGTGATTTACCCAAGGCCATGCAGGAAGCGAGTGATGGCTCAGGGATTAAAAATAGGAACTTGCAGGCTCCTGAGACCAAACTTGAGAGCAACTGTGCTGCTGCTCTGCTTTTGTTTTTGTTTGGTTGGGGGAGAACGTGTTTGCCGTGGTCCTGTGCGAATACAGGTGCAAAGCTCACTCAGGAGTGTGGATAATTCCAGGAGCACAAGCACGAGTGTGCTGGAGCTGCTCTGTGTGTACCCAGAAGTTTCTATAGAGAGCAAACATGGAATTCTGATTGTGAGGCGTTTATTTGGGATGAAATAAGGCTTGGTCTTTCTGGTATTGTTTTGAACTGTGTTTCAGTAACTGTTATTTGTGCTGTTTGAAACAGCCTGGGCTTGGGCATTGAGGGCAGTCACTAAAATGTGTGTCTTCACAAACTGAGGTGCTGACCTTGCCTGGAGAGCTGTGTGTGTGACCCTCACTCTTGTGTTGGTCTTTGTTGGGCTCTAAAGGTTTGACTGTGACATTCCTGTTGCAGCTCCAGGGCTTTTACTCTCTTCGTAATGAATTTAGAAGGTTCCAATGTGTGACTCCTTCAGGGTCCTCATTAGGTTTTCCATCCAAGCTTGGATTAGCAGTTTTTGGCACTGTCCAGTGAAGGCCTTGGACATAATTTCAGCACTTACCAGGTGATGCTGTCCCAGAGAGCGCATCCCAAATTGAGCTTTCTTTTAGTAAGTGCTCTAGAATGAAGCCAGTACGTTGCTAGTGTACCCTCAGACATCTAGGGACTCTTCAATTTTGGCATCTGAGGGTGAGCTGGATTCATACGGGTCAAAATTCTTACTATTTTCTTTTTTCTATAACATGTTATTTGTAACTTCCTGAAAAGAACAGGTATTTTCAGCTTTTACACACTGTCTTGAGAGTTTTTGAAAATGGATGGAATTGAAAGCAGCCAGACATCTTAATGTGGAAGTCTAATTCAGGGCTATGAACTGCAGAAATAGGCTTCTGGATATAATTTCAAAGGAAAAAAGAAAGGGAAGTGAAAGCCCTTACTGCAGAAGAGGTTAGGACAAGATCTGAGAGCAAAGATGTATGAAAAGACCTTAAATAGGCACTGGATAAAAAAGGAAGTGGGTGGAGAAAAAGAAACTATTAGAAACTGCCTTAACCTCTAAACTGGTTTTCTTCTCCCCCCCTCACACACTGGATTAAAATGTCTTGAGCTGATTTCATGTTAAAGCCTAAGGGCAGACCAGCCCTGTGCTCAGGTCTGTGAATGGAAAGACAAATTTGTTTTTCTTCTCTGTTCTCTTAATAAATCTGTCTTTCTGGAATAGCCAAGAATTGCATATTCTTGGATGGTATAAATGTGTCTGGCTGAGTAAACTTGGCATTGCACTCTGCTCTGTGCTCAGTGTTTGTGGGCCAATATATTTCAATTTTTAAAGAATTGTGACTGTGCACACACATCACAGAGAGAAACTGTCTTTCTGTCCTGTGAACCCTGAATTACCAGGAGGGATGGCTGCAGGCTTTCTCCTGCTGATTTAGTGCAGGTAGCTCATAGTTTGATTGGTGCTGATAGAGGAGGGGGCAGAGGGGAAGCCTTCTACAGCTCTGATGGCTTTTCCTCTGTAGACATTTTCATTGCTTTGCTGGAGTTGGATTTCTGCTACAATGTCAGGGACCAATAATTCACTTCTTTGCTTGGGGTAAAAGCAGGCACCCATGTGGGTTGTTTGGGTTTTAGCTTAATGGCTTTCAGAAAGTGCCTTTCAGCCTTTCTGTTTCTTGGGGAATGAGTATTTCCATTTTGCTTGTTGCATAATCTCTGGCAGGTCATTTTGCCATGGCAAAATTCATGAGACAATTAAAGATCCTTCATGTTATTTTAAGTGCTTGTCATAAAAATTAAATAGTGACTAAGAAATCATGAATATTCTTGAAATAATTTTGGGAGATTAACTTTTTGGAATAGTTGAGTGGAATTTTCAGTTTTAATTTGGGATGCACAGAATCACTGAAGTGACTGTTTCAGTCCTATTACTCCTCACTCATCTGCTAGAAAAAAAACACAGAGCCCTATTACCGTTTTGACCAGGAGATGATCCTTGGCTTCATGGGACTGGAGGGAGAAAAAAGCATGGTAAAGGTTCTTTTTGTTCTTAGAACCCATGGCTGTTGGAAAGATGCTGTTGAAACTTGCCCAGCTGGGGTTTGTGGGGCTGGACAGGAGCTGTTTGTTGGTCACAGGGGGGTGGCTCCGTATATGACAGTGTCAGCAGCAGCGTTCAGAGGGTGCAAGAAGGAAGGTGCCTAGAAAAAGTGGCTGTGAAACTATTATCTACTCCCTATGATTGCAGTTTTTTCTAGATTCTCTTTGCTCCCTCCAGAAACTGGGCTCTTAACATGCTGCTGAAAGCGAAGATGTGTTAAAATGTGAAATCAAAAAGGAACAAACTTAAAAAGCAATCATGTTTTCCATAAAATCCTTCTTCTGAAGAAATATTTTGGTGACTTTGTTTTTTCACATGAAGGCTTTGGGTCTGGAATATTAGGGAGACATTTCTGAGCTGCTCTCCCACTTAAATTAGCCTTCACATGCAGTGGAAGGCTGCTAAGTCTGTGTCCCTAAAGGAAAAATTCTTCGTGTAGAATGAACTTTGAGAAATGAGAGACCTTCAGAGGTAAGACTGGAAGGGAGATTTTTCTTGTATTTTTAAATCAAAAGCAGGAAGTAAAGCACCAAAAAGTGTAGGTTTTTTTTTTTTCTGACTCAAGCTTCTGAGTGATGTTTGAATCAAGGCACAAAGGGTGTAAGCTGTGAAGTGCTGTGATGTGGTCAGGGGTCTGTAAGCCTGTCCTGTTTATTATTTTCTTCACAGAGTAGGTCATACAGCAGTGAATCTGTTGGACATCAGCTAAGAAATGTCACAGTTTCTAGAGAATAAATCTCATAACAAGGTCCACAGGTCCTCCATGGACTGCTTCTCATCCATTGAGGGGAACTGGAGACTGTTCAGAGCTACTGCCACAAGTCAGGAAGCAGAAGTTTCATACAGCTCAAACACAGAGTCAATAGCAGTGGGTGGCTTGTGAGGCAAGAATTAATTGGGCCATCATTAATCCACATTTTCCTTGCACCACCATTTTGCTTGCACCCTGTTGAAATCAAACATGATGTTCTCATGTACCTTTAGGGGCTGTCTAAAAGAAAACTGATCCTGTAGTAGCTTCAGTATCCTTCTGTTATATCCTTAGAGATTTGTGAACTGAGTGTTACTTTGAGATGTTTATTCATCTGCTGTGACTGAGACACATGAGACCTTTACATTAAATTTTTAAACTATTGCACTTGTTCAATGTTATTGTGCACCCAACTGGATTCCTAATTCATACAAGTGAATTCCTGTACATCTGCCTTCAGTTAAGCTGATCTTGCTTTGCAAGTACTCTCTAGATGGCATTTTTTAATACCACTTTTTGTCTGTTTATATTGTTGCATATTAAGAGATTTGATATTACCATTTGTTTGTAACAAAGTTGGTAATTTTCCTCTCTTTTGTCTAGATCAAGATGGGGACTTGTCGGGGACGATTTCACTTGTTATGACACAGTGCTGTAAGAGAATAAAAGACACAGTCCAAAAACTGGCCTCGGATCACAAAGACATTCACAGCAGTGTATCCAGAGTTGGAAAAGCCATTGATAAGGTATTTATTTTGTGCTTTGACTGCATTATCACATTACAGCACAAAATTTGGATTTTTGCTACAATTAATCTGAGCTAAATACTGTCAGCTGCAGAAGCAAAGGGAGGCCAGTGGGCAGCACGGTACTTGCTTTCAGTACTCACTGCAGACAGCCTATTCCCTCTGAGACAGCTCAAATCTCCTGAATTCTTACAGAACATACCCTGTAGATACTACAGGATGTAGAAATATTTTGTGTTTTATCAGTTTAGCAAAATGTTTTCTTCAATGTCTGTCTCTGTAAGAAATACTGTTAGTTTTTATATATGCATATATATACATTTCTAGCTAATTGTCACCAGCAGGTAACTCTAAAGTGCCACTTTGCTGTGTAAGTGGCTGCCCCATCCCTGGAAGTATTCAAAGCAACTTTGAGCAATCTGGTCCAATGGGGAGACCCTGTCTATGGCAGGGGGTTGAACAAGGTATCTTTAAGGTCCAACCTAAAGCATTCTGTGATTCTGTACGACCAGAGAATTTTTTAAGAAAGGCATTTTGTACCTCTTTCAGGGATGTTACTGGTTTTTGGAGCTTAATTTTATGGCAGTGTTCTTAATGAGTAATAGAGGAGATTCAGCATCTTACAGTGTCTGTTTCTAAATAATAAGATAGGACAGCTAATCTTTGGTGTCTTACAGAGACATCTGAATTCCAGGTTCAACAATAACTGTGATATAAATATTATTGTACCTATTTTTTAGGTAAATATTAACAATTCTTTGAAATTATACTGAAATGGTGCTACATGTGTGCTTTCAGGCCATGCTTTTCACCCTCTCTTTTCTCTTATATAAAAGTATTTCTGTGTGCAGGGAGTCTGATACTTGCTGTTATGTACATTTTGTGATAGCTTCACATCAGAATGTGGCTCTGACAGAGTCTAAACATTTGTTCAGTACACAGCACTGATTTATCTTTGGGAATCTCATTTAAACTTTGTTAGTAATGATAATCTGCTACTAAAGCATAATGTAATATAATGAGATGAAGAAACAAAGTACATAATGCTGCATTATTAGGCAGAATGTCCATGAAACTTATATTTTTTGTTTATATCTGACTGACCATCGTGGAGAGTTCAAACTTTGTCCTAAAAGCTTTAATCCACATGTCACTGTTATCCAAAGCTTAAGGATGCATCTGTCTCAAATCCTTGCTGCTCTATCTAAACCAATTAACTAGAGTAAAATTCCATCCTTATTACCAGCTTGAAGCCTGAAATAAATCTATGTAATCTTGTCCTAAGTTTTTAAACTTTCCAATTCTGCTTTAGCAAGTGGACTGGGTACAAATACACTTCCAGGTTCAGCCATACTTTCTTCATTTAAATCCTCTGAGGTAGAACAGCCCCAGGTTGTATGGAGAGGGTATAAGTGTTCAGTGGAAATTGGTGATGGTATTTTATAAGCCAAAGAAAGTGCTTGCAAGTGTAATGAAGCTTAGGCTTGAGTCTAATCTCCAAATTGCTGTTTCAGTTGTCATGGGAATAGTTTTTCCAGTGTTCTGTCCTGCTGTTTTAAGTATAGGTAGTGTATTTATTTGAAAAATAATAGATGTAAATAAAAACATTTTTTAAAAATTTCAAGTATGTTGCTTGGTAAAATAGTAGAAAGGATCTCATTAATCTTCTCTGTTCCTGTTGAGTGTCAGAAGGGCTTTTTCAGTGAGGTCTTCAAAAATGAGCTCAACTGGCTGTGTGCAGTGTGCTTGTTCCTCTGGATTTTCAATCTCAGTTACTGTCTGTGGTGTTTGCATTAAAAAATTAGAAGCAGTGGGAACTGCACAAGTCCCCAGTTCTGCTTGTAACAAAGGATGTAGTTCTGTGAAGTTCAGAGCACAAGTTAGGATTGTCTTCTTAAATACGTCCTTGGTGGAATTTTTTTCATTAGTTTTCCCCAACTGTAGTATCTTAAGGGGCCTACTTTAAAATATACCCTAAAGTCTAGGCCTTTTTGTCAGATGTGTAATGTTTAAATCCAGGTGAAATTCAGCATTTCCCTGAACTGTAACATTTGAAGCAAATCTTCTATATGTACCTAGTGCAGTTTCCCTGTGCTGCTGGAAAATACACTTGGAACCTGCCAGCAAAGTCTTTGTTGGCACCAGAGTCCCAAACTGGAATTGCCCTCCCCCATCCCTTCACTATAATATACTTAAGCTTAAACCAGTAGAAGTAATTAAGTGTAACTGATGTAGTGAATTGATTCTCAGCACATTCTGGTCAAAATCCTGCAGCTTCCAAACTAAAACAGTCATTAGAATTTAAGGAAGCACAGCGCTTGCCTTGATTCATGAGACTGGAGTTTTGTTTCTGTCACATGTAAGTGCTCACTTATTTTACAGACAGATTAACATCTCCAAAACACTGCTTATGGTCTTACTAACCATGCATGCTCAGGCACAGATAAATGGCCTGGTTTGAGATTGGGAAACATGCTAATACTGGTACCCATTTCATGTGACACAGCCAAATGGTAGCTGCTGTTGCATGTAGAATCAATAGACTTCCTATTTAGCAAGCTTGGATTGTGAAAGAACTTGCTGCCATTGGCACTATTATCTACCAGTGGCAATTTCAGGTTAAATTTCTTTTTTCCCTGTATTGGGGCAGGGTTATACCTACATAAAAAAATTTAGTCTGGTCAGTTTTAAGTTATTGTAGTCATTGCTTGTGAACTTGGATGGGCCCTAGACTTGTCTGCCTGCAGAGTTCCCTCTGAGAACAGAAACCCTTAGAGCAAAATGAAGTTCAAATTTGGCATCAAATACATTAAAGTCTGAAATGCCAGAGCTTTGTGTGTTGTTTGGAAAGTTTATTTAATAAGCTAAACCTCTTTTTATGGCAGTCCTATGTGGATTGCATACTTCTGATCCACAAAAGGCTACCCTGTCTTCCGAAGAGCATTTTCTCCTTTGAAAGGAAATGTTTGCATCCAGTTTTTTCTGTACTGTATTGGCAATTGCTCTGCTTCCAGGACTCATCATGTCTCCGTTGTTCAGCAAGTTGTTATCAGGTAGCTCATTCATCAGCATCCCTGTAAATCAGTCAGTCTTCTGGAATGATTTGAATTCATCTCAGAGCATGTTTGATGGGCTGGTAAATGTTTTCCCTCTAGGAGCAGTCTGAGTAGTGGTTAAATGCCTTCATTTAGGAAAGTAAGTGGAGAAAAGGGTAGTTCCTTCCATTTCCCCCCTGAATTTTATATCTGTTATAAGGCAAACATTTTAATCCAGTTTTTGTTTTGGGAAAGCAACCTTTTGCCTAAGTTAGTGTTCGTTTCATGTAAAAACTTGTATATGAACACACTTAAAACCTTTACTGAACATCATTTAATTGTGTTGCTGTGAAGAATGGGGCTACTTAAATACAGAGTCTTTGCAAGTTGAGCTTTCTATTATGTGTAAATAGATTGAACAGAGAAGATAAACAAATGTTTTACTTGTATTTTGGGTAAGAATTTAGGAGGGAGGAATGCACAAAGTAATCTCAACTGAATAACTGAGGAATAAAACTGTCCTTAATCATCATCCTTCTTCATATCCTGTTGTTATGGATAACATGGAGGGTTGTATGTTGGTTGAAAAGGTCCGTCGTGTGTTTGTGAGCATCTTGAAGTCATCACGTTCTAGCAGTTACTGGTAGTGTGCTGTACATTGTATCATTTGTGTATTTAACACGTAATACTGTACATTTTGGCCCCAGGCTTGCAAATTAAGCTTTTAAAAAAGATGTGTTCCTCAGGAATACTAACTGACACATAGGTTATTTTGTATTTTTTGGGTTTTAAGCTTTCTAGAGTTTTTAACTTGCAGAAATGCTTTTAACTGTTGAAATCTTATTAAACCCCACGTGCTGTCAGTTAGCATACTGTTAGCATTTACAAAACAAAACTGAGGGTTGTAGTCACCAGCAGATCCTTCATGCGTGACAGTTGTGAAATATATAAGCCAAAGGCAAGTGATAATTTTTTCTGACATGTGGCAGTCACTCACTGTAATCTGTGCAGTCAGTTCCTGAAGCTCCTCGGGACCCAGAGGAGGCAGAGCTGTAGAATCCCACATTTAATACAGACCTTGGAATCGTTTAAAACAAACTAAAAAAAAAAAAAAAAATTGGAATGAGAACCTGGTCAAGACTGGGTAGGTCAGAGAATGACTGAGGTCCTCAGGTTGAACGATGGGACTTCATAACTTCTTTTATGTGACTTGAAAAGGTCTAATGGTGGGGTTTTGTAAAGGCTGGTAGGTTTGCTGTTTCAAAAGAAAATGAGCATTTTGTGAGAGCACTGAGCTAATTAGTTTCACCATCTCTGCCCCTGAGCAGTGAGAATGATGTGATGTTTGAGACATAGGTGCAGCTTCACTGGTTGGTAACTGTCCAGAAGGATACAGTTTCTGCTTATGCTTAGGGGATTGTATCATTGCTAGGACTTGGAATTGCATGAAGAATAACTTATAGTCCATTATTTTTAGATTAATGATGATCTCCACCCTGGAAGCTAGTTAACAAATGCAAGCTTGTTCACTCTAAATCCTATCTCATATCCTTTAGTGCTTTTTTAATGGATTTATGTTACCTACTGGTGGTGGTTGGACACTGAGACCAGAGTCAGCAGTGGTGGTGAACCTTTAAGGATTCGAATGGTTGGCACAAATAAGAACAGTATTACTCAGTCTTCAAGATGCTTAAATTTTTCAAGATACAGCTTAGAGGTGAACAGCATGACAAGGAGCTTACAGGTTAAGACACCCTAGTGAAAATGTTATTAAATGTGTGACATGAATCAATGGTAATAATTCAAATGCTCACCTCGCTCCACCATATCAGAAAGGTGGAAAAGTCAGTTTGCTAGACTAAGGTTAATGTTTTACTGAAAGTTTGCTGAGAGCCCTGAAGGAAGCAGTGGCTTTGGAGCTGTGTGGGCAGGGATGAAAAGGCTGTCCCTTTTTCATGATGACACAGAGCAGCATCCAAGGGGACGTAGAGGCGCTGATGAAGGAAATTAGTAAGTGGTGAGTAACAGGAAGGTACAGTGTGAAGTTGAGCTGTGCATGGGAAGATAGGTGGTACCAGCTGGGTGTTATCTGCCCTGCCTGCTGTGACAGAAGCCTGTGTTTGTGTGAGGCTGGTGTTCCCATGTTGTGCAGGCTGTGGATCCTCACAGAGCCACAGCTGAAGCACTGCTGCTTTCACTGAACTTCTGATTTCTGAAGCTCCTTCTTGGGAGAGAGCCGTAGTCATCAGATCAGGCAGCAAGCAATGCACTGGCTTCTACTTCTGATTTCTGTTTTCACTGAACTTCTCATTTCTCTTCCTTCTTGGGAGAGAGCCGTAGTCATCAGATCAGGCAGCAAGCAATGCACTGGCTTCTAGACTCTTTATTTTGCAAGAGGCTTGTTTTAAGCAGTGGGTAATGATTTTTATTACAATTAACCTGCTTGCCCTGTTCATAAAACATGTTAGCAGTTAAAAATCCTGGGTTATATCTTGGATTAGAAAAAATGTTGCTCTCCTGCTGCCAAGAGGCAAAGTGCCAAGCAGTGCCAAGTGTTACCGAGGAGGCAGCGTGACAATCTCTTTAGTTATTCCTGGAATATGTCCACAGGCCACTGGCCTAAAAATACGTGGCACTGGGATCATCTGGGTTAGATCTAAAAAAGATCTCTTGGATCTTCAAAGCTCATCCTGTTGTTGGGATGTTGGGGTCATCAGAGATTTGAATTTCATTGTTTGGATGTGGGGAGAAGTGACTTTCTTGCTTTTTCAGCATTGCTTAGTCCCCAGATATGTAAAAAGTCCTGAAGTTAAAGCTTTTATTTGCTTTTTGATGTGCTGTACTGACAGGGATACATTGATGACTCTGTCTTGATTCTAATATAAATGATTTTGTTTTCTGTTCTCTAAACATTTTCAGTTTTCATATATGGAAAGAGCCATTTCTGCAGATACTTCCTTCAGAAATGGACTGGAAACCCCTTTATTAGTTAACTAGATTTCTACTTTCTAGCTAAACTTGTAATTTGTTGATGTAATTCCTTGTAGTGAATAATATTCAGACTTGAAAGGAGCAAGCTAGAAGATTTCTTCTTTTTCCTACACAAGAGGTAATGAAGGAAGCTGACATGTATTTATTTCACCTTGGAGATAATTGAGGGCCAGCTGAGTAATAGGCGGAAGGCATCAGGGTGGAGACACAGGTGTCCTGCATGATTAAAGAAAAATGATGTGGGGTGGTTTGTTGCAGCCTGTTAACTGTTAATTTGTGTGTTTCAGAACTTTGACTCGGACATCAGCAGCGTGGGGATAGATGGGTGCTGGCAGGCTGACAGCCAGAGGATCCTCAATGAGGTGATGGTGGAGCACTTCTTCAGGCAGGGAATGCTGGACGTAGCTGAGGAGCTTTGTCAGGTAACAACAAGTGTGTTCACTGAGGAAAATGAAGCTTTGTCTTAGCTTCCTCATTTGAATGTTTCAGGTGGATGTTTAAACTGTCAGATAACCCATTGTTTTTCATGCTTTAACTAAAAGGTGCTTTTTTTTTTTCTTTTCAGGAATCTGGTCTATCAATAGATCAAAGTCAAAAAGAGCCATTTGTGGAGTTAAATCGAATATTGGAAGCATTAAAAGTTAGAGTTTTGAGACCTGCACTAGAGTGAGTCTACTCATTTCTTTTCCTCACCTTCTTTAAAAATGCTTTTAACAGTTCTTTAGTTTTTCACTTTCAATACTCTCTTTAGTATATTCTGATGTGTCCCTGCTTGTCCTTTGAGAGGGGTAGTTACTGAGTGGATCTTTCCTTTTCCATCCCCTCTGTGTCACTCCCCATGGGAAGTGATTAACTAAGTGTCTCTTTCTTAGATTAATAGTTCACTTTAATCACTTGTGGTACTGCTTCAAGGAAGATACATCACTTGGAGGAAAAGTTGTTAGCCAATGATGGTGCTTGACCTTCTGTTGGATCATTAGTGAACCTTATTTTAAGAGGTCCCATTGTGAAGGATACCAAGACTTATTAAAGGTGTTGGGTACCTTTGGGGTGAGCAGAACTTGACTTGGGATCAAAGTTCTCCTTGTCCTTCAGTCACCCTCCCTTTCCAGACAAAGCACCAGAGGATGGGAAGAGCCTGGGGCTGACAGTGGCATCTGTTAATGAGATTCCTCCTGAAAAAACAATGAGAAACCCCCTGAAACTCCCTCAACCCGTTTTTTTTTTTTAACTTTTCTAAGCTTAGGTTGGTCTCAAAAGTAAGAAAAAAAGAAATCAAAACACAAAAAACAACCTAACCAACTTTGAAGTGACCTTTTAAAAATAAAAACAGTGAAACCAAAACAAATTCAAAATTTCTTTCATTCCAGAGCATAGATCATATATTTGAGATAGAATTTTTTGCATTATTCAGTTAAGTACATTTTCATATTAACAACATTTTCTTTTCCCTTTTGCATGAACCTACATAGGTGTGTCAGTTGAGCATTTACTGGCATCTAAACTAAGTGCAGGGACACTCTGACATTCAAACCCTGCTGTTCATTGACTAAATCCTGGGTAATGCCTCTGGGTCATGCAAAGTTTGACCTAAATAGTTGGTCTTTGAATCTAGTTACACAGGTGGAAAGCTGGGGTAGTTTATTGCTGTTGAATTGGCTAATTGAAGGGAAGCAACACTGATATTACAACTGAAACAAGATTTACTGTCAGCTACGCCACATATATCTTGTAGTTCAAATAATAACAGAGCTGTGAAGGATAATCCCTGAGGAACAGTAACTTGCTGTTATGACTGTTCCCTTGAAATCTCTAAATTCATTTCAGCTGCAGTTAGCAGTGCTTTAGGCCTTACTCATTGCTACTGAGTTGTATCATGTAGTTTCTGCAATGTGTTAAATATTTTTCAAACAAAGGAGAAGGCATGGTTCTCCCTCAAAGGAATTTTTATTTTCCAGCTGAATGGGCAGACAATAGGGTGTATTGTCAGCACAGTTTGTGTGTTGGTCTCCCCCTCCCCATCTTATTTCTGTGTATAATGTTTATTCTGTTTCAACTGGACAGTGCAAAAGCTGTCTGCCTTTCTTGGCTGCTGCTGGGCACAGAGGGGCCTTATTTACAGTGGTGCTGCTGATGTAAAAACCGTGGCTCTTGGGGAGGATGATCAGCATGTGACAAAATGTCGTGGTTTGAACTCTCTGGCTGAGGAGGTAACCAATGCATTAACTGCCCAGTTATCCCACAGAACTGCTGATGCTTGTGAAGGTATTTCCCTTTTATTTCCTGGCAGACACAAGTGTTCAGGAGGAGGGATAGAAACCACTGCTGTATGAATGGCCTCCATATGACAGAGAGAGAAAGTGGCACTGTGCTCCTTGGGCTAAAATTTGCACCAGTGAATAAAGCTTCAGCATGAGGCAGCCAAGGACTGGCCCATTGCAGGGTCAGGCTGCTGACAGTGGTGTTGAAGCAAAGTGTCACACAAGGATGATTAATTACAGTCTCCTGAACCAGGAAGTGGAGTATAGCAGGTTTTATCCATGCAAAATTGTGAAAAGCTGGGATTAAAAGGCATCCAGTTTCTCTGGCTCTGCCAGCACTCTCTGCTTGTGCTCAACTTCACTCGATGCTGGAAACAAAACAAACACAGGTGGCTCCTGGTCACTGCCATGGGAAGGGAGTTGTGAGGTTTATGACTTTTCAAAAAGACTTTAAAAGCCCTGCTGAGGTGATGGAAATTAGTATTTCTGTCTCAAAAAAAAAAAAGGCCCTAACTGTATTTGTTATCCAGGTTTTCTTTCTGATACAAATTTCAACACTTAAAAGTATGACCTTTCAGACTTAAATAGAAAGTGACTGGCCATAACTTTTTTGTTTTCCCTTGTGGGTGTGGAAGTTGACTTTTGTAGAGGCCGAGTCTGGCCTTGCACTCTGAGCTGTGTAATTTCTGCATGCCTGCAAGATCCCATTAACTTCCAGTGACTTTTCTCATTGTCGTTTGGTGATGGGAAGGGAAATTAGTTATTTTTCAGGGTGTATTCTGGCCCTTCAGAGCCCAGGTTGGGCCTCCATGTGAGGTCCTGGTGGAAATGACTTGGAGGTTCAAAGCTTTGCCTGTAATTTGGAAAAGAGATGTTCTCTTCTGCCTGTAAACAGCAAGTTGCACAGGTCCTGGTATTTGCTGGGTCCTTGGGGTATGATTTAAACTTAATCTAATCTTCAGTAGGCTTTGTTAAATTAATTTTAACATCTAAATCCAGCGTGGGAGCTGAAGAGTCCTGTGTACCCGTGGTTTGCAAAGTACAGTGTAAACTTTAGAAAAATCTAGATGGATTTGAGTCCCAGAAGTGAAAACACTGAGTGTCATTTTGAGAAGAGATAGGAAGGCAGGTGATGTGATTACTAATAATTTTGGGCAGTTGTAGATAATATGTGGATTGAGTTTTAAACCTCCCTTGCTTGTTTTTTTTGTTTTTCTGTTGGAAATAGGAACAGCATGTCCCAGACCGAGCACCTCAGGCCTTGCCTCTGTGCTTGCTTTCTTCTGATACAAATTTGTGCTGCCATTCAAAGACCTAAAAATGGAAAGCCTGCCTAAAAGCTAATTTGGAAAAATAGACTCGACCTCAGCAAGATGAAGTTTTCTGTCATGTGGGTGCAAATATTGGCAGGGAGAGGATGGAGGCTCTTTTGATGCAATAGAGATTAATATCTCATTGATGGCACTGTGGACTAGTCTTAGTATTTATTTATAATAGTTCTTTGTCCTTCATCTGCTTATTAGTCTATGGTTGTTAACCTCAGGCTCTTGTTTTTGTAGCTGGGATTGTACTTTATTGCCATAATATCCTGTTTAAACTGTGCACACTGATCATAAAAATACAGTTATACCCCCCCAACCCCCCCAACTTATGAAACCACCCCAAAACCCACTCACCACCCATGGTTAGTGAGTGTGCTCTTCACTCCTTCCTGGTGGAGATTCAGGAAAATCTGAAACTGCCTGAAACTGGGGACAGTAGGGCTTGTTTTTAGTTCAAAGGCTCCATTTTTCACTGTTTCCGACTGAAAGGTTACTGTGTCTTTACAAAGCCTTGCCAGTGAAGTCAGACTCCTGATACTTCCACCACAACAAATTGAAAGTGGATACTTGCTCATTAATGCTACATCCTAATGCAGAAGGCTGACTTGCTTTGAAAGCCTTCCCAATACAGTAAGAATGCTTAATTTTCTCATTTTAGTATTGATTGAAAAGAAGCCTCACATACCCTGGTTTTTTTTAAGGAACACAGACTTCCTCACTTCCTTGCTAAAAAGTGAAAAGCTTTTTGCTTAATAGGGCACCCACAGTGAAAATAGTAGAACTAATTAACACTAATGAGAAACAGATGTACTGGAGAACATTGAAACTTGAGGTTCTTAAGAGAAAGATTGGATTGATTTAGGCCTGACTAAATGGAATCAAAGAAAAAAAAAGACAGCACCAAAGAAACCTTCCAAAAAACCAAGAAAGGGATGGATAAATTCTAAATAATAAAGAAAAACTTGTATAAAATTCTTTGAAAATTTCAGTTCATTTTACACTATGTATGTTTAAGAATTCTTTCATGTTATTTAGGAGCCAATCATTAGTGTTGTCATGGTGAAAGAGACACAGAAAATGAGAAATATTTTTATTGCCCAAGTTGAAAATAACAGAGAAAGCAAAGTTTAAGCAGGGTAAAGTATGATTTTCCTTCCCCCACTGTGAGATCTTGATAATGTCTGTCTTTGAGGTGCCATAGATGCAGTTCCCCTCTCCAGGGCAACAGATGCACACACACAAACACAGTGGCTGGACAACATGTTTGGTGTATGAGGATGTTGGAAAATGTTCTTGGTCAAACTTCTTGACATGCAGCTGAAGAACTGTCAGTAATTGTTAAGATTCAGAGTGCTATTAATTGAAATACAATAGACTTGAGCTATTTCTGCCTTATATTGTGCCTAACTTAGTCCTGTCTTTCAGCCAGTGAATGTTGAATTTTGCAGTGCTTAACCTCTACAGCAGCACCAGAATTAACATCGTCCACATTTTGTGCACCCTGTGTAGCTCCATTACTTGTAAAGGGCCTTGCCATTTTCTGTGCTCTGTAGAGGCTCTCAGAAGTTCAGGGAACAGTCACACTTTCCTTGAAATAGATGGTAGATAATAGATAATTGCAATGATTTCATGTGGTGTGGGCTGACACTTAATTACTCTCGTGTCACGTCCCATTGTACCTCCTTGCTTCTTCCAGGTGGGCGGTATCCAACAGAGAGATGCTCATGGCACAGAACAGCTCGTTGGAATTTAAACTGCACAGATTATATTTCATTAGTTTATTGATGGGTGGAACAGCAAATCAAAGAGAAGCACTTCAGTATGCGAAAAACTTCCAGCCCTTCGCCCTAAATCATCAGAAAGGTACATTTTTGGTCACGTTGAGGGGATTTAAAGCACTGGGATATGGCACCTTGGAGTAAAACATATATCATATTCCAAATATGTTTTACTCCATTATTTTCAGTTTGTAAAGGCTTCTTCTTTTTGGAGTTATCATGTATAACCCAAATCCTTACAATTAGAATTATCTTCTTTTTTCTTTTTGAAGAGGGCTCAAAAGTAATATCTGAATGATTGCACATTTGCTTAAATTTAAGGTTTTTGACTCTTTAAATAAAATGTAGATTACATCTAGAATAGGCCTGCTGGCAGAGTAAAGTGCTAAAAATGCAGAGGAATGTTCTTGGAATAGTCATCTGCTATTTTCTGCTGCGTGGGGTAATACAAAGAGAAATTCAACTTTTGAAAAATGGAGAGCATGTGAGTTAAATGAACCATCTCAAGCTGAATCCAACAAAGCCTATTTTTTTAGGGTACTGTGTGTGTGAGAAAGCTTACAAAAAAAGTAAACCTGCAAGAAGCAAATTCCCAGGCAGCATACCATGGCAGCTCCCCAGCCAAAAAGGTACTAGGAGTGGAGCTCTCCTGGCTGTCATGGCTGTAATTGTTTTTTGTTGAAGTGAGGATGTGTGCTGTTGATCTGGTGTATCTGCCTGCTTTCCATGTGAAAGCTCCAGCTGGACACACAATCTCTTGTTTGTTGTACAAACTCTGCTGTTCCTGGTTCCTCCCAGATATCCAGGTTCTGATGGGCAGCCTGGTGTACCTGCGGCAAGGCATCGAGAACTCCCCGTACGTTCACCTCTTGGATGCAAACCAGTGGGCTGACATCTGTGACATCTTCACAAGGGATGCCTGTGCTCTCCTGGGCCTCTCAGTTGAATCCCCTCTCAGTGTTAGGTATGCTGCTTTTCCCTTGCTTTTGAGACCAGGTATTTCATGGTTTGGTTCCTGTTTCCTGTTGAGGGCGAAAAAAATGACTTTTACTAGCTTGCCTTAAATACAGAGTATAGTTACAATTAACAAGTCTGCAAAGATTAAAAACCAGAGGTTCCTGTGTGCTGGACTTTACCCTGCACCACTGCAACTCAAGAGGAAGCATTCCTGGATGGAATTTATCTTCCATAGTTTAGACATAACTGTTAAAGATGAGGATGGCAATCAGCCAGTTATTCCCACAACAAATGTGTGACAGCTGTCCCTGCTGTTCAACTGAAAAATTACCCTGAAAATGTGGCCATGATTCCATCAGCATTTGATAATTTTGTTTGGTTTTTTTCCCCCACATATTACTAGTCGTCTTCTTAGAAGAATGCTTAACAGTTATGTTGTGGTATCAGCTGCTAAAATTTCCAAATTGTCTGCTGGGCCTCTTTTGTAAAGAAGAAAGAGGCACTTTTAAGCTCAGTAGCTAATCTGACCAAATGCAAATCTGTAGGAGGCTGTTGGAAATATGAAGAAAACCCAACCTAATCTCCTTCTAGCTTCTTTGAAGATAAAACAGATTAGCTGCTATTTAGCCTTTGCATGTCAATTCCCCCAGCACACTCCCCTGATGTTCTCATTTTCATTTAAAATGTTAAACAGAAAATAAATTATGTGTTTCTTTCTAGGCTGGATTTGGTACTTAGCAGAAGCTTCACTGCTTCTTTTTTTTTGTTTGTTTGTTTTGGCTTTATTTCTTCTTTTTACTGTTTCCATTCACTATTGTTAGACTTCTGTGCTTGGTTTAGAGCTCTCGCGTTGCTAAGCCTTCTGCTTTTCCTGCTTCTACCTCAGTCACAAAATACAACAGAAACAACAAAGGGAACACTTCAGACTAATTGTTTTTCTACAATAAACTTTCGAGTTTCAGTTTGAGTATTTTATAAGTATTTGGAGCTTAAATGTTTTTTTTCATCTTCCTCTTGTTTCATTCGAATAACCAGCAGTCCTTTAGATTTTCATTGCTCATGCACTGATGCTGCAATGCAGTTTTCAGAGCAAATGGCCAAGAGATTTTCAGTGAAGTGGAAAATCCCTGTTACTGGTGTTTGGAGTGGTTGGACATTTGCTGTGCTCCTGGTGTGGAACTGATTGTGCTGAAATGTATTTACTGTATAGGTGGTATCGATGCTCTTGTCATAAACAAGATTGTTCTAAACTGGTGTGACCTTGGAGGGCTGCAGATCCTTTAGGAATTAAACAAGCTTGAAGTGAAATCCCTGCTGTAAAATATTTTGCTTTCTAGAACATGAGTATTGGGCATTTTTTAATGCTGATTGGCTTCTCCAATGTTTATCTAATCCTGTACAGGCCTCATGGTCTGAGTTATTATGTGAAGACAGAAAAAACTCTTGTGTTATGGAGGTTGGGGTTCAGGGTCTTGAAGGACTACAGGAATTTGAATTTACTATTGAGTTGAGTTTTTATATTCTGAAAGGGCTCTTCAGAGATGTTTTCACACAAATACTATTTGTTAGACTTCTCACAGGGTTAACACAAGTTACACTCAGGGCTGAATTAACAAAAAAGCAAATTGTAAGGGTTAAAACAGCCAGGAGGTGAGAGAGAGAATTTATTTATATATATATTTTTTAGCTTAGGCAAGAGATCCACAGGTTTCAGGTAGAGGAAAGGCATGACTTATGTAGACAGTAAAACTTGCACAAATAGTAAAATAATTTGCCAAACAAACAGAGCAGGCTGTCAGCAAGGTCAAATCCTGTTTCTGCTGGTGATTTCCAGTACTGTCATTAGGTTTAAATCCATCAACTCATCTGTTAATTCGTGGAAAACTCTGTCATACTTTCTCTTGTAAAATACTGAAATATTTCCAAATAATGTGCTAAGTTCTGGTAGTGGGTAGATCCCAGAGGAAGCTGAACTGTTGGTTGGGACACAGACTTTGGGCAGTTTTATACTGCTGTTCTTGTCATGGGCCCTGCATTCCTCCCTTTCCTTACCGACCTGCTTTTTCTACATTTCTTTTCTTGGTTTAAGGTGAAGGTGGAAAGACACGTTTCTTTACATGATAATTATATATAATTAAAGGATTATGGGTTGTGTGCATGTGTGAGTTACATGGAAACTCTTAGGCTGCACATATTCCACCATAGCTGAGAGCAACCTCCTGTATAAACTAATGTGATGTCTTCCTCCTGTACAGCTCAAAATCAAAGTAGGTGGTAGAAGAAATCAATTCATTATGAATCTCAGAGGAGGGATTAACTGTTGTTTTCTGTCCAGAATATAGTACCTGAGGGTACAGCCTAAAATACATGGATAACTGATAACCTGCCCCAAAACTCTTGCTTGTCTACTTCTCAGCTCCCTCTAAGCATAACAAGATGTAAATGAAAAAATACAAAAACCTTGTGTCCTAGTTAACCTTTAAAATAGAAATGTGAAAAATGTTGGTTTCCTAACATGCACCTTATATTAACATGTCCTTTTTCTGCAGTTTTTCAGCAGGTTGTGTAGCATTACCAGCTCTAATCAACATCAAGGCAGTAATTGAGCAAAGGCAGTGCACAGGGGTTTGGAACCAGAAGGACGAACTCCCGGTGAGTTGGGGCTGAGCTACCCCTGAGGCAGATTTCTAAGGGCAAATGCTGTTTTCAGGTTTCTTTTGTGCTGCATGGTACAGGATGTTTTACATGGCCACCATCTCCAGCAGCTCTGGCATTTGGGGCTCTCTGCTGCACAGGGCCTGGGGCTCACAGACACCGCCAGACACCCAGACACTGACTCAGCCAGCCACACAGGCTGCCCCAGACACAGCACTGCCCTCAGCAGCTCCCACACAGGACTCACCTGAAACATAAGTACAGACAGCCAAGATCCCTTCCTTCTCCTTGGCTGGAAATGGTTGACATTCGCCAGTGAAAGCACAGACTCCAGATTCACAGGCAAACACGTGCTCATGGATCCTCAATTGCAGCATGGCCCTCCTAGCCCCTTTGACACCCTTTTCCAGCTATTCCTCTGCAGTCTTCTTCCCCTGCATTTTCCTCCTACAGTTTATATAGTTCTGCTGACCCCTTCTCCTTAGAGACCCTCAGGTTTAGATTTGTGTCTGTTGCAAAGTCCAGGTTTGGTTGCAGTTTCTTGATGACCTGTCAAGGTTGTTTCCTATTATTATCTCTGTTATTTTTGTCCATCAGCTTTGCACCTCTCAGTTTTGTTTGCTGCCCCCCGTTTCACTTGTTATCCCCTTTCACATTGGAAAGGTCTTTGAAAAATGACCTTAAAGAAACTGATGCTCTCACCTTCCACTTACCCAGAGATGTTTCTGTATAACTGGAAAGAAAATGGATCCCACAGAGACACATACACTTCCCCTAGCTGGGCTTGAGCTCAGTCCCAGGGCTTGCTCTGCACCGGCTCTTTATCAGGCAGACAGGAGATGAAAGAATTAGTGCTGCATCGGGGACACAGGAGTTGGGATCCAGTGCATTATGCTTCCAGCACATCTCATTTATATCAGTTGAAATGAAGTTCAGTTGTTATGAAACCCCAGTTTCCCTTTATAGCTCTTGCCGAGCGTGTGCAGCTCTCCAGTGACCTGCTCCTGATTTGGAAAGGAAACTTATTTAGTGCAAACTGGGCATGAACTGAGTTAGCCTCTTCGACTGCAGCTGGAAGAGATTCATTTATAGAGTAAGGATGAGTGTTGAGTTTTCTCCCAGCTGTGTTTTCTGTAATGCTGAGAGTGTAACCTCTGAGTGTGACAGATTCCTGCCTTGCAGCCCAGCCAGGAATGAACAGCTAGGGGAGCATTTGGAAAAAAGATAGCTGTCTGATGCAAATCAGTTAATAATACACGTGTCTCCTTGCATTTTCTAAACTGAAGGGTCTCTAGTGTGTTCTGCTAAGGCGGTATGAGGGTGGGAAACCTTGTTTTCATTGCGCAAAGACACATTAAGTAGAATGAAAAGGTCACATTTTCAGGTTTTGTTGAAGGTTAAACCTTTGAACAGAGGACTGCTCAGAGCCAGGTGAGCTCTGGTGTGATTTTTGCAGTTCTCAGTTAATTAGTGAAGTCACAGACCTGTTCTTTTCTGTTGTATGTTCCTTTTTGAAATAATTTTGTACTGACGGCAAGAGTTGTGCTGCACAAGTATCTTTTGTGTTGGTAGTGAAAATTACTGATTGTGATATACTTTATTATTCACATGACAGGAAGGTGTTGGCAGAGCCTTTCAAGAAGCTGTAGAACATGAATATAGTCAATCCAAGGGTTTTTCTCTTTTTTAATTTCCCCCTAAAATGAAATCTATAAACTACTTTTTAGTTCCTAGCCAGTGATTTCCAGAAAGTCTTGATGGAAGCCAGCTCAGTTTTCCTGCCAGGGCATAGACCTGCAACAAAATTTGCACTTGTCCCTTGGCTGTTTTGTTGTTACTCTGCATCCCCAACATAAATCACCATTTTAAGATCACAATTAGGTATTTTTGGCTGGGAAATTGTCAGGCATCCACACAATGGATTTTGTTGTTTTCACAGCTGAATTGTGAAATCTGTTAAGTAACTGCCATGACCTAAAGGGATATTATCTGGAAGTGTAATTTCCCAAGATCAATTTTTATGTTAATTTCTTTCACAGATTGAAGTGGACCTCGGTAAAAAGTGCTGGTATCATTCAATATTTGCCTGTCCCATTCTTCGTCAGCAAACAACAGATAATAATCCACCTATGAAATTAGTCTGTGGTCATATTATATCCAGAGATGCTTTGAATAAAATGTTTAATGGCAGCAAGTAAGTACCATTCTTTTATTTCAAACAACATACAGACAAGGACTCATCTTAAGACTAGAATACTGTGTTTTGGGAAAACTGAGTCCATAATTGTGTGATTGGTGAAAGCTTGTTAATCTTGGAGAATGGCTTGAAAGCTGCATAAACTGGGTTGATGCATTGGAGAAAAGCATAATAAACTCTCTGATGTTGTTGAAAGTGAGCTTGTGTGAAGGAATGCAGCGAGCAGAGTAATTTTTCACATTGTAGCCACCATTGTGTTGTCTTAATTTCAAACTGGAAGGCTTTACACACACAGTTTTTCCTTGGAAGCAAGGTTAGTAATGCATGAAAAATCACTTGAAAAATAAAATTAAACCTCTGGGGGAAAATATGGCTTAGTAATTGAGCAAGGAGGGGAATTATAACTGTGGAAATACTCTGCCTTAGATATCCGTGGGGTGCTTCAGGCTTTTGGGGAGCAGAAAATGGGAGAGAGAAATCTCTACAGATTTTCTTGAGGAAGAACAGTGGTTATTTGGATTGAATATATACAGCTTCTGTGCAGGCTGTCAGCTTAATTTAGAGCTCTAAGTCATTCTGGGAAATCCAGTGTGAAAATAAGTGAGGCTATGAATGAAAATGTCAAGTGATGTTTGCATTCTGTGCCCTGTTAGAAAAGCCTTAAGGGATGCCTTTGTGGGTGACTTTGAGTGACTTTAGCCATTTTAAGCTGTAAACTTGCTGCTGCATCATTCCTGTCCCTGATCACTCATTCCTGGTGCTTTCATTGATCAGTTTTACTGACAGCACAGCTCTGACAATATTAATTCTGGAGGGGTGGGTGTGGGGAGAAGGTAAAATGCCCAAACATAGGAGATGGGGGGCAAAATGGATCAATGCTTCAAAATAGAATCAATTTCTTCAAAAAGAAAAAATATTGTAAGTAGGTGGGATTGTATGAGAGACCTCAACAGGGAGACCAGGGTGACCCTTCAGTCATAGCCTGCAGGAGCTGATCTAAGTGGGTTGGAAAATCACACCATTTTGGGAACCAGACACTAAAATGAGCTGGATATTGAGGGAGCCACAGTGAAAGCTACCAGCTGATTTAAAATTACTGCAAGGCCAGGCTGGATGGGGCTCTAGGCAACCTGGTCTAGTGGAAAGTGTCCCTGCCCATGGCAGCAGGGTTGGGATGAGATGGTCCTTAAGGTCCCTTCCAACCCAAACCATTCTGTGATTCTAAAATGCAACAAGCAAATCCAGAAGTAGAAATAATAACTACAGAGAAATTGCTCTTTATGATAATCTAATAATTCAGAGGCTTGTGGGTGAAAGGTGAGAGATTATAATTAGAAGGAAAAGCATGGTAAGTTCTCTCTGAGCTAAAGGTGACTTTTAATGGAGCCAAGTAAAGTGTTGTGGCTTAAGAGTGCAGTTGTTTCCTGCTGCAGGGGGAAAACTCAGTACCTTTAATGCTCTGTTGTCACACATTGCCCCAATTCTAACACATTGTCTTTGTCCCCAGATTAAAATGCCCCTATTGTCCAATGGAACAGAGCCCTGGAGATGCCAAACAGATATTTTTCTGAAGAAAAGTTACATTATGCAGTTTGTAAGTGACACTCTGGATTTCAGGTGCATTTCAGGAGAAGTAAAACACTCTTGTTCCCTTTTATGCAGCAGACTGAGGACTCCTATGTTTGTATAAGCTAATGCTACAGAAACTTTGCCAACATTTAGTATATACATACCAAGTGGAAATGCTACAGAAATATTATTACCATAGGGCTCTACTATACTCTTGGTCTCCATACCTGATCAAGTTACTACACCAGCAGTTGTCATTCAATGCAGGTTTTTGTACTTAATTATATGGTGACTTTTTACTTTTTAAAAGCAGAAATTGATCACCCCCATTTGTTTAATATCCTTCCTGCTATTATTCTATCATTTTATTGATAACTGTCATCTTAGAGAATGTTTGTGGACAAAGTTTTATTTCCTGTAATGTGTACATAATTAAAGGTAAATACTTCAGAAAAAAAGTTTGATAAATTGAATAGTCGTTATAAAACTAATTTGTATTTTTTTCGCTGAAAATGCTGTGATATATTCTGAGTTTTTCTTTCAAGCATTTTTTCAACTTTTACATAGAATTCAAAGTAAATGTGCATATATATAAAGTATATAAAATATATAGCCCCAAGGGGCTACCTGTTGAAATCCATCACTAATTTATAAGGGTGATGTGTAGCTAAACTACTACTGGGGCAGAGAGGGAATAGGAAGTCCTGTTCCTCTGGTTTCACGATCGAGAAGCATTTGTGTAAGAGAACATTCAATAAATTCTGAAGTGGAAATGCTTTTAGTTGATGACATTTGCTCTCTGGCCTTTGTAGTCATGTTCTTTGAACTTTGTATTCAGGATTAGGCTATAAATGTCATGTTGCTGTATAGTTTAATAGTCATTATAGTGTGCTATTTATAAACAGTTATCAAAACCAAATAAATTGTAGAAGTATTCATTGTTAAATGGGGGGAAAAGCATGTTCTGATGCAATCTACTGATCACAACTCTGCACTTGGCAGAACTGGGCCCTACATCATATATTAGGAGGTAGCAAGTTTTCTGTAGCTTGAGAACACTTTGCTTCTAGCCTTGTTTTTGTAGTAGAATATTACTGCCATTGCCACTTTCTCTGCTAAATTTGTCATATTGTTGACTAGGTAAATTTGTACTCATAAAGGAGACGTAGATCACGGCAGTTAAATCTTTTTTAGTGTGCAGATATTTGTATTTATTGCACTGTCCTATAGTAGGGCAAGCAGCCATAAGGCATGCAAAGCTACATGTAAAATTATATTTCTGTATTGTGTAGTTAACAAACAGTAACCAACCAACCCCAAGCTTGTCTGGTTGAACACTGACACACAGGTTGAATGCACTAGCACAATGCACTACAGAGAAGACCGTCTTTGGGAAATCTACACCTTTTGAATTTGTCTGTCACCTGACTGGAGAGACTGAGTCGGACTCTTATGGGATCAGTGACAATGGACAAACCTACAGAGACATTATAAAGTGAGGAACGAGTCAAGGCACACAAATTTTAAACTTCAGATGTGTTTGATACATGTGAAAAAATACAGGTGTGTGATTTTCTGCAAAACTTACATTGTATTCACACTGAGTTCCAAACAGCCGCGTTACCAAGTGGTAAATTCAACAATAAACGGGTGAGGATATTATTTTCCATGTAGGTTTCCTAGTCTTGCTGAAATTGCTTTTAATATTTTCTTTTGACTGGAGTTGTTTAATGCTTTGGCTCTATATGAAGTAATTAAAAACCCAACAAACCCAACAATTACAAATCCCCACACAACCAGCCTGAAGAATGAGTGCTGCATCTTTCTCTGTTACACTGATGGTATTTTAGCACTGGTGTGAACACCAGTAAATGTTGATAGCTTAGTGCCCAAGGATGGAACAGCTATTAAATGGAAACAGGGTACAAATTCAGCTTGGTTATTAAATATGACCTTAACTAGTGCAAATTATGGATCCATAGCTAATTCAAAAACTCTCTTTTCACCAGCTCATTACTATTCTTTCCCTGACTTAAAAATCCTTGCTGCAGTTGTACAGCTCCACCAACAGATGATGCTCACGGTTCAGTGCTGAGAGCATGCGTGCTCACCCTAACAGGAGGCTGTGCTGGGCATTTGGGAAGCGGTTCTGCAGTTTGGTTGGCACAAATAATCCAGTTTGCCCTGTGAAGAGATGTGAGTTCTCTCCTGTTACTGCCTGCTATGCTTCTGGTAACTGGAGAGCATGCTTGCAGGGGGAAAGTGAATAAAACTCTGTGGTTTCCATACTTAAGGTATAGTTGGCATCTGGTATGTGTGCATTGTCCCTAGTGGGGTGGGAATATCCACAGTAAAAAAGTATTTGATTTTGAAGCTGCAGTGGTATCTGTGATGTGTCTCCATTACACTTCTGGACCAGATTGTCAAGCCGTGGACTAGTCCCTGAAGTAGCCCTGTGTGTCCCAAGTACCTTTTAGTGCTGCAGGATGGCAGTAAAGACACTCAGCATGTTTGTATCTGTATCCAGATCACCCTGTCACTCTTTGGGCTGTGCTGGGCTTGCAGCTGATGCTTCTCCCCTTTGCAAGCTGTCAGAACAGCAGCTCTGAGCAAGTGCACCCATTAATGGTGTGGATGGGCATCAAGTCAAGAATTTTTTGACCATGCTTATATAAAGTTTAACTTATGGGTGCTTTGAAAGTCATGGATGTTTATAAACTTGATTTTCATAGCAGCAGCTTGTTCATAGTGTCAGTTCAATGTCTATTAATAGAATTGGATTTTAATTTCTGTAAATGCCTGAAATAGGAAATGTATTGCAATGTGTTCTTGTGGTGTTTCAGGTCTGACTTGTGTTATAAAGCATTATCAAAACTTCAAAAGAGTAGGAAAGGAAAGTAGCCTTTTTAAACTTCACAGGTATTGTTCAGTTTTGGTTGTCATTTACACAAAGTTCATGTTCTCACCTCCTTTTAGTACTCTGGATGTTCGTCTGCTCTCTGAAGTATTTTTTAATTAAGTCTTTTCCTGCTGTGACCTCAGCACTGCACATTGCAACTACACATGGATGAACTAACAATCTTCCCTCCTAAAAGCAGTGTTCCTCTATGGAAACATTGATTTCACTCTCCTCCTGTGGGGAAGCTGAAGTGGATGCTGTGTGTTCCCAGTAATGAGTCAGAGCTTCTGATCTCTATTAGCTTAGACCTATCTCCATCCTGTTGCTTTGAATCCTTCCTCTTGACATTTTACAGGATGGCTGCTGCTAAAATTCAAAGTTGAAGTTACTTATCACTCAGAGACAATTTGCCAAGGTAAAGGCAGTAAGTTTGGGTTAGATTTTCCTTGCAAGGCTTGTTTGCCCACTGTAAGGTACAGTTTTTCTTTGTGCTTATCAGTTCAGAGGTTGCTGTGTCTCTTGGGCAGGGAGGGATAACATGGTCCTTAATCCATCCCAACCCTTGCTGCTTTCCTTTTGTGAATAGGAGACTGAAGTGTAGGGAAAGAAGCTTTTGAAACGAAATTTAAAAAAAAGAGTCTGGCAGCAATGATTTGTAGTGAGTAAAGCTGTAATGTGGTGTTACATCACTACTCTGAATTGAATTCAAGCCTTAATATGTAAAAAGGAAGAGTGGTTTACAGAAATGTACATATGTGAGATGAGAGTGACTTAATCTTTCTTTATGACTCCAAGTTTGCATTAAGTTAGCAGTCCTGTAGGGAAATACAGGACTGGAGCTGTTCACAGCCTCCTATAAGCTCTTACTGAGTCCTGCTGGGTCTGCTTGTAGGAACTGGTGTTTCAGATCATACTAACTTGTACTAATTTTTACAGGACAGCTGTATCTGTGTATTCAAATGCAAAAGCCCTGGAAGTGTTGTATAGTTCTTATTTCACTTCAGAACTTTTCACTTTCTAGAGGGTGTTTTAAAACAGCAGTGCAGACTGGAACAAAGACTGGTGGGTGCTGTGACCTGGACTGCAGTGAGCAAACCTTCCCTGAGTTTGGCCTTTAAAAGGAGATCCCCTTTTCTCCTCCATTTCCTCTGCCTGGTGTTTATTTTCAGACCTGGTGACACTGCTGTTGGTTTCTTTCTTCTTACTAAGTGTCAGGTTATGGCTAGGACTTTTCCTTTGGCTAGAGAAAAGGGATGGGGAAAGTGCAAATAATGTTTCGGTTCAAGTCTTGTGCATCATCCATGAGCTATTTGCCTGTGGGGAGAGGAAATAAATATATGAAGGTAGCTATTTTGACTGACAGTTCTTTCCCCTCAGAACTGAGAGCAAATCCAGTATTTTCTAAGGTTTCTACGTTATGTGGGAGGTTTCCAGGAATGTGAAACACAAACAGATGTGGTTGATCTCCCATGACAAAAATTTACAATTTATTCAGCACAGCTCAGGATGGGAATCTGGTGATGGATAGGTTGTGCTGACCCTGCATGTTTTGATGTCAGATGAATCAGAAGGAAGAAACCTACTTACAGGAAGGTTGAGTTTCACTGCCTATTTGCTGTTCTTCCAGAGGTTTCTGTACTTTTTTCCCTGCCTTAATTTGCTTTTCTCTGTTGAATGCTGCAGAAGCAGCAGCAAGGGCATAGTTTTGGGGGTGGCTTCCAAGCACTTGCACAAAATGCACCACAGAATTAGTCTGAGGAGTCTGGGAGGAGCTTAGGTTACTTCCCTGTCACAGGTCGTTTGTCAAATACAGGCTTGGACAGACAAAGTGACTTTAACTGACCAGTCCAGTTACTGGCTCTGATGGGGTAATCTTGGCTGTATTATGGATCTGGAGTTTATTTATCAAAGTCCTTTCTCACTCAGAAAAGTTCACTGAATAAGTGAAGCTCTGTATGGTGTAAAAGCAGGGGTCTGTCAACAAATTCTGGATGCTCTGTGTTTTGGGGGCATCTGATGCCTTCCTCATCTTCATAGGCTTTTTCAGTGACCATTTTGTACTCTTTTTTTTTTCCTTTATTAGTTGAGGTTATGTTTAAATTGTGCAACAGCTCTTGCTCTCCCCACCATTAAGTGTTAACTCCTCCTGGGTTGTTTGTCTTTAGCCCATCAGATCCTGAGTTATAAGCTACTCCATTATTAGTTTGGAGCAAGTGTGCAATTAGGTAACCTCTGAACAAATGCATTCCTTCTGCTCCTCTTTGAATGTCATTCTCCATAGTCTGGTCCAGCTTGCCCTGTGTCAGCCTGTGACAGCTTCCAGCCTCTGCACCCTGCTCGGTCAGCTCACTGTGGAGCTGGAACCTCTTCCCTGTGCTGTAACCAAAAGCTGTCAGATCTGTAGGGCCTGTCCAACAACAGCTTCCTGCATGCACAAACAAACACCCCTGAGCTGCTTCTCTGCACTCCAGCTCAGCCAGTCCTCCTCTTTTTATTAGTGCAAGCAGCAGTCCAGACATTGCCACTCCACCACAAACCCAGCCAGTTTACCCTGATCTTGCATGATTTGCTAGAGGTGTGTGCATGCAGGGCTGGAGTTGCTCTTGGCACTTTCCCTTCTCACTACTGCACTGATATTTGCAATTGCTTCTTAACATTTTAGTGCAAATGCAAGGTTTTAGGTTTAAATGCAAGGTGCAGTGCTGGGTGCAGCTGAGCTGAGCTGGAACACAAGCTGATGAAGGGACTGTGTGGAAGGAAGAGCTGGCAAAGGAAAGTTAGTGTTGCTTTGGAGAGCTGTGCTGGGTCACTGCTTGTGCTGGAGGCTTCTGTGGTGAAGTTGGTCATTTCTGGGGTATTCAGTGAGAAACTGGGGCAGTGACTACAAAAGGGTTTGTTTTGGTGCTAACCCCAAGCTGTTCTGCTCCTCTCAGCCTTCTGACCTGCTGCAGAGAGGATTGTGCTGCTTTTGCAGCCAAGGTGGAATCAGAGCATTTCAGTGCAGTGTATTGGGTGTATTTGTAGAACATACTAAAATTGAAGGAGCTCAGTGATAGAAAACCTTGTGTAAGAAGAGACAGAAAGACAAGTTTTACCCCCCTGGTATCTTGGGATGGACAGCAGTCCATGAGCATGCAGGATCTCACTGAAAATCCACAGCTGGATTTGCTTTTCAACTCCCTTCCCTTACAGGCTTGTGCTAACTCATGATATCTGTTACAGTGCTACTAGAGATCAAAACTGGGAAGATTCCACTGTGCAGTGGGTTTGGAGCTGTGTTCAGGGGGGTAATTACCACTGTCAGTGTTGTAATTCTTTTTTAGAGGTTGATTTCCTATGCAAATGAAAGAGTGCAGAAAAAACACCAACAAGCAAACCCGACAAAATGACAAAAAAACCCAAACCCAAAGATTCCCTACTCCCAGTTCTTCACTGCATCAATCTTGCCTGGGTCAATATTGCTTCAGGACTGGGGTCTTAGTGCAACACTGCACAGTGGAGCATCACTATTAGTAATATCAGGTATTAATGCCCAAATATGTCTTTTATTGCTTGGGGTTTTATTTTTCTCTGTTTATCCTATGTTAGCATTCCATGCAGTAGCAAGGACTTTGTTGTACATGTGTTCATCTTATTGAAATACTTTTTTGAATATAAATACCCATGTCCTGTTTCTCCCCACAGGATTGTCCTCTGTAGGCTCCCAAGCAGTAGAACAGGCAATAAATAATTAACCTCTGGGTCAGGACATAGTAATTTAATTTGGAAGAATAACAAAGCTTACTGGGATTGCAATACAGAAGAATGTTTTTGCTCAGTTTTCTGAACAGCTTTCTGTTCAATGTTCACACATTTAATTTTGGTGTGTGTCACCTGTCACATTCAATGACCTTGAACAAAGAAAATACGTCTTCAAGGCAATGCTTCCCATGCCAAACACATGGCCTTTTGTTGGGAAAAAACCCCTGATGCTGCAGTCAGATCATTGCACCTCCTTCGTACAAAATCATTGGAAAGAGCTGGAGGGAGAGGGGAAGGTCACTCAGGAAGTGTGAAGATGATTTATTGGAAGATATCTGGGCAGTGACTATAACAGGGATCCTTCTCTTGCACTGTCTCCTGGTTATCCCATGCCTCCCAAAGCAGCCAGAACATTGAGGGACAGGGCTGTGGTTTCAGGCCAGAGGTGTATCTAGAGGATGGATGCACCTCTGGACTTGATGATCTTAGGTCTCTTCCAACCTCATTATTCTGTGATTCTGTAATAGAGGGGCTAGTGGTGAGCCTTAAGTTGACGCAGCACGATGGTGGTGGCCAGGAGCTGGAGGAGCAGGAGACAGAGGCCTGCCAAGGGGAGCCAGAGGAAGGTGAGACAGAAGGAATCCAGGTCTTGCTGCATTCTGCTGTCTGCAGGAGTAGAGAAGAGGGAAAGTCCACCAGGTGCTCCCAGCTGGTGTTACAGCCAGTTCTGGTGGAGCCAAGGGAGCTGCCCAGGGCCCTGCCTGGTGTGCCTGAGGCAGAGAGCTTCCCCTGGGCCTGCAGTGATGTTCCACTGCTGTCAGCATTTTCCTGGGAACTGGAGGGGGGACACGTGGCCAAAAGTTTTCCTGTGTCCTTTGATGAGGCTAAAAGAAGACCTGGGCCCTGAGGCTCTACCTTCCCTCCCCCTGTTCCTGGCATAGGATATGCTCATGCTTTTTACATCCTTAGCCTTTCCAATGGGGGATGAAATGATGGAATTTAATCTTTCCAACTCTGCTAAACCTGTATGGATTTTTACTCTTCCCCCCATCCCAAAATATCTGCAGGATCCCCCTTAGTATTAGTGGACAAGGGTCTAGATCTTCCCCTCTCCTCCCTGTATCCAGGCTACCTGGATCTGGTGTCTTCAGGCAGGAGTCCTTTCAGTGCTGCCATGCTTGGAGGTGGATCCTGGTGTGCTGGGTGCCACTGTGGTGGGGGCTGTAAGTGAAATGGATGAGTTCAGCATGTAGGGAAATACAATAAAACAGATGTCTCCTACCCTTCTGCTCTCCTGCCTGGGCATGGCTGTTCCTGTGCACAGGGAAGGGCTCAGCTCTGGGGGAGCTTCATACAGCCGAGTTTGGATGGGGTCTCCCTAAAGAGGATCTCCCAAGAGCCAAGAGGGAGCTGCAGCCTGCTTGTTTCTTACTTTTTGCCACCATCCTCACAAAGCCTGAGCTCCCTGAACTTGGTGGTACTTTTGGGACCTGCATGTGCTGAGGAAGGAGGGGGTGGTGGTGGACTTTGCTTTAGTCTTCTCCCTCCAGAGCCACGGGTGGGGTGAGGAAGTGGGGATGGGGAGATGATGCTGGCTCTGCCCAATCTTGTTTGCCTCTGGGCAGGAGCAGTGCCAGGAGGAGAGGTGGGAAGCAGGGAGCCTGTGGCAGGAGGAGCAGTGGGCTGGTGCCAGGATGGCTTGGGCAAGCAAGCAGGGAAATGGGGCTTGTGGGAGGGATGGCCGGTTAAAAAGGGCACGGGCAGGAGGTGCTGGGCATTTTGGCAGGGCTGAGTGAGG
>VXBC01000932.1:190327-251445 GCA_013399945.1 Ploceus nigricollis | reverse complement strand
TGTCCCACCCTGCTCCCTCCCCTCCAGACCCTCTCATTGGATCAATCTCCCTTCCCAGTGCAGGTGGTGCTGCAGCCACCCCTCCAGCTGCCCTTTGCTGGCTGAGGTGATTCTGCCTCTCCCCCCACAATTACTGAGCACGCCTCAAAGTCAGCGGTTTTGGTTTGATTTTTTCCTTCCCTTTAACTGGTTACTCCTATGTCTTGGATTCAGTGGAAGGGTTTTCCTTGCCCCTCCCAGTGAAGGGGCTGCACAGCCCCGTGTCCATACTCACAGAATCCCAGAGTGAGCAGCAGGAGCAGGGCAGGAGAGGTGTCCATCTTCTCCTGGGTGTCTGTGCTTGGGGCTGGTGCAGCACAGCTGAGAAGATCTTTGTCACTTGGCTTGGGAGGCTCTGTCACTCTTTGGGGAGGATGTGATATCATCAGGACCCCAACACCAGGATGCATTCAGTTCAAGTCCAGAATCTGGGTCCCTTTAACCTCATCATTTCTTAGAAGTGCCTCCAGGCTTTTTCCTGGATGCCTTCCCTAGAGATCCGGAGTGATGCTGCTCATGGCTGAGGTAGGATCAGCCACCACAGCCTGCTGTTCCCTCCCCACAGCTTCTGTGCAGAAGACACAGAACAGCCCCATGCTTTGATGCAGAGCTTAGAATGCTTTTCTTGGCAGGGATTCTTCCTCCTTCTCTTGAACACATTCATGGAGTCCCATGTGCATGGCAGTGACACAGTGACACAGGTGTTCATGGTGTAGATCCACGTGTATTGTTTATCTCCAAGCACAGGTTTCTGGCACACAGATGGGTGCTTCTCTATTGTTCTCGTTGCACTTCTTTGTTCAGTTCTTTGCTATTGCTCATCAAAAGCCTTTTCATGAAAGGTAGTCGGTCTAGGAACTGGAACCTGTTGAGACTGCCCCTTGCACAAGTGAGTCTTTTGCCTTTTCTTTGTTTTTAAAACTTGTGGTTCTTTTCTTTAACCACTGGGTCTTCTTCTCTTCAAAAAAACCCTTTTGTGGTTCATCAGAGAGGGCCCTTGCTGCTGGCTCCAGGTGACCACTTGCACATGGGGATGGGTGATGTTTCCTGGACCTTTGCATGCAGAGAAAGAATCATTTCACCAGAGTGCAAAGGGCTGGGCTGGTGTTTGATTGATATCTTTCTTCAGGACTTTCCTGTTGATTTCTTTTCTGTGTGAGGTTTTTTTAATTATGCCTTTGCAAAGAAGCTCTGTTTCTTCCTTGTCTGTCAGAAGCCAGGTGCTGCTGAGTTTGTTTGATGCAGTTGCTGTTGAGGCTGCTACTCAGACCATGAGATGACCCAGCCATCTTCTCTTGGAGTGTCTGTCCTTGGGGACAGTGCAGCACAGCTGAGATGATCTTTGTCACTTGGCTTGGGAAGCTGTGCCACTCTTTGGGGGGATGTGATGTCATTAGGACCCACTTGGGTAAAGTGACAATGATTGTGGCAAAACGTCGAGGAAAAATAGAATTTCTGAAGCAATTAGTTTCTAGTCCAGAATTTGTGATTTGCTTATTCTTTGTTTTATCTGCTTGTGGTTCTTTTGTCTCACCACAGGTTCCTTCTGTCCCACTCCAAACCCCACTGTGTGCTCCAGTGGAGAGGGCCCTTACTGCTGCCCCTGGGTGACCACTGGCACAGGGCAATGGCAGATATTTCCTGGAACTTTGCACACACAGGCTTTACTGTTGATTATCTTTCTGTGTAAGGTTTTTTGTTTAATTTCTTTTTTTTTTTTTACTAACCCTTTGCCAAGAAGCCTCTTGATTCCTGGGTCTGCCAGAATACAGCTGCTGCTGTTTGTGCTGCTACCGACAGCTGAGTTGTGGAAAGTGGTTTAGGAGCTGTGTTTATATCACTGGGCCTCAAAGTGTGTTGGTGAGTGGGGAAAGCTGCTGCTGGGCTGCTGAGATGTGTGAGGGTCACTGGTGCTGTGTGAGCTGTGCCCTGCAGAGTGTGGGTTGGAGGATCAGTGCTGAGGGAGGCAGGAGCCATCCCAGAGCCTCCTGAGTTTGGCACTGGGCTTAAAAGTGATCAGGTGTGTTCTGAAATAACAAACAACCCCCCTGAAACAAATAAAAATTCCCAGAGCAAACAGATCCTGCTTCTGTTTCTCCATCTGTTGGAAGAGGATTTGGGTGTGGGGGTCAGTACCAGAGCAGGAGCACCTGCCCTTCTGCCTGGGCTACAGGAACGAGGTGTGATGTGTAATGTGAAAAAGTGGATATGAGAACATGAGGAAAGACCTGTAGCTTTTTGGCAGAAATACTTTGAGTTACAGCTTTTTAAGTGAAAATTTTTAGCTCACACTAATTCAATAAGAAACCACCCAATAATTAAATTGATTTCACAGCCTCAGTGTTGGGGCTTTTCTGTTTTTTTTATCTTCCTAGTGTGTGTAGTTCTGTGGAGTTGCCATTCAGTATTTGCCCGCTATTGTTTAGATACACTAATCTACTCCTGAATTTTTTTGTATTTTTAAGTTTGGAAGAACTTTGTTTTTCTTTGATTTTCTCTCCTTCCCATCTTGTTTACAGAGGAGAAGACTATCAAAGGGTTTCTTCCACTCTTTTTTTGGCCAGGTTTTTATCAGCCCCGTGACAAGAATTCCAGAGTACCCGCAGACTCTTTATCTCAGACACCTTCTTGGCAGTTTCCTGGGATGTGGGAGTGTTACTGGGCCCATCAGCAAATCCCTGGGAGGATACCTTTAGATGATTTTAGGCTGTGGTAAGCTGGAAGCTGAAGTCTGCACCCTAACGCTCAGCATGGTGTATTAATCACTGGCTTTTCCCTTAGCCAAGACTTTTTCAACCCCTTGTTTATTATCTTCTTGAAGAATTTTAGCTTTTCTAAGACTAGGAACCGAAGAAAGAAAGACATAATGGTCATGAATCTAACTAGAATAATTTTATTTTATATCTCAGTTCTTAAATTGCAAGTATACTAAGGAAATATTTACATGAAATACAGATCTGAAAAAACAGAACTTACAGTAGTCCATAACATGTCTCCAAAATATCAACAGGTCAAACAGCCTGCTTAACCAAAACATTTTTTTTTTAATCACTCAGGCATTTCCCTCAGAAAGAAAGCAAATCCCACTTTCCTTACTCAGGCCAAACTCCTGCAGAAATAGGTGGATCAGGGGTAGCAGCAGAACAAGGATAGTGTGAGGGGAGCAGTGAACCTTAGCCCCCAGGACTGTAAAAACCTCAAAAGCAAGGCAATTAATCCATGTTTAGCTTCTCAATGCAGTCTTGTATTCCATTACATGAAACAATAAAAGCCCTAGGAGAGAGGCACCACAAGAAGAAGATGTTTTGAGTGAGGATAATTATTTTTAAGGCTTTGTGTAGCAAATTCCACCTTGGGCTGCATTTTGGGAGGAAATTGCACACAGCCTTGAGCAAAGGTCCAACTCATGTCCTTATTTCTCATCAGCCTCTCACTGAGGTGTGTCAGCACCAGGATTGGCCTGACTCTTGTCCCTGGGAGCAGAGGTGGCCCTTGGCATTGTCTGGAGAAGCTCAGGGTTTGGAAGGAGCTGTGCTTTACCCTGCAGGTCACAGGGCACTGCTGCTCCTTGTCCGTGTGTCCGTGCTCCCTCTCGTCTCTTCAGACCTTCAGGGCAGAGTGGGTGGGGTGCAGTGGCCTTGTGGATAAGGTAGGAGATGGATTTCTGTGCTGACAGCTCCTGGGAGAAGATCCAGAAGCCAGAAGGAGCAGATGCTGCTCTGTGTTAGTTTGGTGTCCTGGGTTTCGTGGGAGGCTTCCCGTTTGCAGGTCTGGAGAGAGAAGAGGGTTTGGTTTACTCAGATGGGAGAGCAGCAAGAAGGGAATTAAGGCTCCTTCAGCCTTGGGCTGCAGCCGGGGACCTCCAAAGGAGGCTGCAAAGTGTTCCTAAATCCTCTTTATGGAAGTGAAAGGTCTGCCTCCATTTCAAGCAGTGACAGGTAACAGGAGGATATTCTCAAGATACACTGATGGTCAATTCTTATATTAATTAATAAATAAAGTGGGCTTTTAAAATTTACCTTTGACTTCTGCACACTCCTGTCCTCTCATTAAGCCTTCCTCTACATTCAGAAAAGAATGAAGAAGGAAGAGCTAGGGGTTTGTGGGGGGTTTTTTTGAGTCAGACAGGGTGTTATAATTTCAGAGAGATTTTTTCTTGTTGGAACATGTTGCCTGCAGAGAGGTTTGAAAGGAGGCTTTCCAGACAGCCAATGTGCACCCAAAATGATACAAATGACTGCTCTCCATCAACTGAGTGCTTTATGCTGACCTAATGAGTTGGGGATTTGGCACCCCTTTTCAGGGAAGATTAATTGGTGGTGGAAAATGAATCCTGCTGCTGCCAGCAAGGATGGCAGGCCAGATGCTGGGGTGCTTTGTAAGGGAGTGAATTGCACTGTTAACTTCCAAAGAGCTTCCTTTCACTAAGCAGGAGCTGCTCAGAGCAGCAGGAATTTCCTCTCTAAATCAAAACTGAAATGTGGTACAATAGCTAAAGCCAGAGCTCCTTCAGGTTTAGGGCTGCTGAAGGAGAGCCATCCTTGAGGAGGTGAGTTCCTGAGGCCCAACTGCATCAGGGCAGAGTGGGAGAGCTCTGCAGGGTGTTTTTCTCCCCACAGAGACAGAACATCCTTGCACAGAGCTGGCAACAGGGGTTGAGATAAGGGAAAAATGCAAACATTCTCCTAAACAAGGCTGCATGAAGAGCTCTTCCTTATCATTTCTCCCCTGGAAAGGCAGACGAGGATCAGGAAAGTGCTGGGTGTGATAAATATCCCCTGTGAAAATGACAGTCTGCTCCATTTTACAGACAGCTCAAAAAATGCAACCTGCCTTTAAAGGAAAAATAAATTTGTAGGGATCCATTTCCTACTAACGTTGGGGAGGGACTGTATTAATTTGGAGAACTAAATGACAATTACCTCTTGTACTGAAAAACCCATGGATGTATAACAAGGAACTGGAATTTATCTGATTTAAAAGATGCTTTGATTGGCAAAGAATGAGGCTCCAGAGGTGTGAACATGCTGTTCCAAAGCCTCTTGGCAACCCAGCTGTTCCAAGCACTAGCCCAGCCCTGGCTGCCCTTGAGCAGCAGTGGGGACTTCTTGGTCTCTCTCTTGCCACAAGCCCCAGGGTGCACAAGGCTTGCAAAAGTGGTTTCCTTCAGAGCAGGAGAAGTGAGCAAACCAGCTGCAGGGAGGTCGATTTTCAGAGGCAAAATGTGTGTGGGCAAAAAGCATTTCCTCTCCCAAACCAGGAAATTGCAATTCTCATTCTGATCGTGTCTTCCTGGTGACCCAGGGTGAGGGGTGGGCTGGGGAGGCAGGAGGGAAAGCATAAAGAAAAGGTTCCTGTGTGCCCTAGAAACTGGGTTACCCCTCAGTCTATTCCTGTCTGCACTGGTGTTTCTGAGGAGAGCCCTGTGAGGCTGCAGCAGCCTCTCTGCTGCTGTTCCTTAGTGCCTGCTGGGGAAACTGAGGCAGGAAGCCTGGTGCTGTTGGTCCCAAAATAGTGCAGAGGGGGATTTGGGGTGCAGGAACTTACATGTAAACCATGGGGACATCTGAATATGCAGTAATGAAATCAAATGAATGATCTGGGGAGGGGAAGGGATGAAATATGGTCACCCCCAGGCTCAAGATGGGAATGGTGCATTGGAAGCACAGAAATGTGGTTAGTTAGGAGAACTGGGTGATGCACAAAGTTTTTGGGCTGCCACAAATACCTCCTGTCTTTCTGTTTTGTATCTGCTGCTGGGTCAGAGCTCAGTGATTTGAATGACTTAATAGCTGAAAAACCAAACAAAAGGCCCAAACAGACAAAAAGCCCCAAACAAAACCAAAAATAGAGAACAGGAGAACCTTCTGTTCTGTTTTTGCCCTTAAGTCATTGCTCAGGCTCCTCCCAGCCATCTTCTATCAGATGAAGAATTTTTAGATTGCTTTTTGGCACCTGCCTCCTTTATCTCTTGAGGGTGAGATGTTGCCAAGTTGAAGAGAAAAATGCCAGTGCCTGTCACTCACCTCTTACACCTGCATCTTCGTCTTCTGGTTTCTAAGGAAAGAGAGAAAATGTTTTAGTTCAAAGGTGCCAAGTGACAGCTCAGGAAAGAAATACTCCAGTGAGGTAGGGCTGGTGCTCCCCTGCAGCTGATATCTTTAATAACACATAAACCAAGCCTGTTTTTGAGGAAATCCATGCCAGGCAGTGGTGCTGCAGCTCATGTTACCCCAGTAATCCACTTTAATATTTTCATGAATTAATCTTTAAGGTGAGTAGCAGCAGCAGGGTCAGCCTGGGAACACTGAGGGCAAATTATTTCTGTTTGCTGTCTCCAGTGACTTTGGCACGTTGCTGAAAATCCCTCAACAGCAATAATTTCTGCAGCAGGTGAGTGGCAGTGATGCCACATCACATGCACCCAAGGTAACAGTGCTCTTCCCCATTTTAGCCTCTGTGTTGTTCCTTTGGGGTAGATTCAGCAAAATAAAATGCCCAGCCATTAATTTTAGGCTAAGGTAAAAATCCATCCTGAAGGGCTTGGAAATGAACTGCAGCTGAGGGCTTTTCACTGATCATAAGGTAATGGAGTTTCTCATCTGGTTCCAGCTCGAGCTGCTGCTGGGACTCTCAGCATTTGCTGGAGCATATTTACTCTGTTAGGTCAGAATGTTTCAGGCTCTGGGGCTTTAACCTCTGACACACCCATTTATGAGCCAAGATAGTTAATAGAGTAAGTACTGTCTCTTTCTAATCTATTTTTCTTCCTTGAAAGTCTTTTCCAACATAAATAATTTCTTGACTGCGTGATCCTAAATTGATAATTCTTTCTCATCCTAATCCTACTGATGAGGATTGGAACACAGACACTGATTTTAACAGTGGTCCTTGTTTTGCACTGGCTGTGTTCTGATTATTCCCAAACTGCCAGAACATCCATCTCCCTGTGGGGCAGGGCTGTGCTCTCAGGCCAGAGATGGATCTAGAGAGGGTTGTGGTGAGCCTTACTTTGGCACAGCACGATGGTGATCACCAGGGCGATGAGGAGCAGGAGGCAGGCACCTGCCAGGGGGATCCAGATGAAGATGTGACAGAAGAAATTCAGATCTTCCTGCATTCTTCCCTCTGCAGGAAGAGAGAAGATGGAATGTCCACCATCATGGCCGGTGTTACAGACAGTTCTGGTGTCAGCATTTTCCTGAGGACTCGAGGGAGGATATGTGGGCAAGAGTTTTCCCCTGTTTCCTGCTGAGGCTAAAAGCAGCCCCAGCCCCCAAGGCTCTACCCCCCCTCCCATATTCCTGGTGTGCCCAGGCATGCTCGTGCTTTTAATGTCATATTTAGCCTTTCTTAGGTTGGATGAAATATTGGAATTTAATCCTTGCATCTGTGATAAAGAAGCTCTGGATCATCTCTCTCCCTCCCGATCCCAAAACGCCTGCAGGATCCCCCTTGGCATCAGTGGAGCAGAGCCCAGCCCTTCCCCTCTCCCTCCCTCCATTCAGGTTACCTGGATCCGGAGTCTTGGCGTTGGGGTCCTCAGTTGTGGCACGCTTGGAGGTGGCTCCTGGTGTGCTGGGTGCCACTGTGGTGGTGACTACAAGTGAAATGGATGAGTTCAGCATGTAGGGAAATACAATAAAACAGATCTCTCTGCCTTTCTGCAGTCTTACCCCTGCCAGGGCACAGGTGCTCCTGAGTTTAACTCCAGGAGAATTTCATAGAGCCCATTTTGGAGGGGAACTCCCCCAAGGAGGGTCTCCCAGGAGGGAACTGTAGCCTGCTTCTTTCTCACCTTCTGACACCATCCCCACAAAGCCTGAGCCCCCTGAACTTGGTGGTNAAGATTTCACTGCCAACCGATAGACTGAGCTGTCTTTGCTCGCCTCGAAGCGAGGGGATGATGATGATGTTTTCTGATTCTCCCCAAATGTGGCCCGGGACAGGGAATTGATGAAGACAATGAAGTGAAGGGTCCCACTCTTGTCCCGGCGGATCCAGGATGCACCATGGCTCTTGTCAGTGTGACACTCCAGCTCCAGCTTCTGTCCCACCTGGAGCTGGGTGATGTCCTTCGGAGACTTGACCTTTATCTGAAGTGACTGGCCATAAATCACAGGGCAGCCTGCAGGAGAGAAATCCTTGCTGGAACCACTTGGGAAGAGTCAAATGGTTCTCTGAGGAAACTTCCCTCCCTCCCTGTCCATGGGCTGGAAGTACAAATGGAAAGGGAGGGTCACGCTGCCTGGATGATGTGAAGGTTTTCTTGGAGTCCTTGCTGGGATGGTGCATGGAGGGTGCTCAGCAATCACACGGGCTTGAAAGATGGGTGCTGCCCTTCCAGCACCTTCTCAGGGACATTACACCTTCTCAGCTCCTCTGAAGTGACTCCCTTTGCACTTCTTGCAAAGCCTCTTTTTTTCCCACCCTTCTCCCTCCCCTCCAGAACCCCTCATCGGATCAATCTCCCTTCCTAGTGCAGGTGGTGCTGTAGCCACCCCTCCGGCTGCCCTTTGCTGGCTGAGGTGATGCCACCCTTCCTTCCAAACTTACTGAGCACACCTCAAAGTCAGCAGTTTTGGTTTGCTTTTTACCCCCTTCGTTTTTAACCCAATGTCTTGGATTCAGTGGAAGGGTTTTCCTTGCCCCTCCCAGTGAAGGGGCTGCACAGCCCCGTGTCCATACTCACAGAATCCCAGAGTGAGCAGCAGGAGCAGGGCAGGAGAGGTGTCCATCTTCTCCTGGGTGTCTGTGCTTGGGGCTGGTGCAGCACAGCTGAGAAGATCTTTGTCACTTGGCTTGGGAGGCTCTGTCACTCTTTGGGGAGGATGTGATGTCATCAGGACCCTCTTGGGTAAGGAGGTAATGCTCGGCATCTGCAGCGTAATGAGGAAAAAAGATTCCTGAAGAAATTAGTTTCTTGTCCAGAGTTTGGGCTAATATATCCTTATCAGTTCTTAATGGTGCCTCAAGGCTTTTTCCTGGATGCCTTCCCTAGAGATCCAGAGTGATGCTGCTCACGGCTGAGGNATGCTCGGCATCTGCAGCGTAATGAGGAAAAAAGATTCCTGAAGAAATTAGTTTCTTGTCCAGAGTTTGGGCTAATATATCCTTATCAGTTCTTAATGGTGCCTCCAGGCTTTTTCCTGGATGCCTTCCCTAGAGATCCAGAGTGATGCTGCTCACGGCTGAGGTAGGATCAGCCACCACAGCCTGCTGTCCCCAGCCCTCTGGGGATCCACAGCAGCTCCAGCTCAGCAGAAGTGATGGATGAGTGCCATGCTTTTGATGCAGGCTGCACTTTGCTTTTCTTGGCAGGGATTCTGCCTCTTTCTCCTTAGCACACTCCAGGGGTCTCACACTATTTTGTTACCCAGCAAGTGAGCCACAGGTGTTTCATGGCATATACACAGATCATTTATCTCCAAGCACACGTGCTGCTGGCACACAGCTGGGTTCTTCAGGTGCTTGATTGTTCTCTTTGCAATTCTTCTTTGTTTAATTCTTCTTTGCAATTGCAAATCTCTTCGTGCAGGGCAGGTGGTCTGTGAGCAGAAACTTCATGTGAGTGCCCAATGTCCAGCGTGTGCTTTGCTTTTTGTTTGTTTTAACAACTCGTGGCTCTCTTCTCTCACCACAGGTGCTTCCTCTCTGCCAAAAATATCCCCTTGTGTGCCTCAATGGCCCTTGCTGCTGCCTCCAGGTGACCACTGGCACATGGGAATGGGTGATGCTTCCTTGAGCTTTAAAAACTCACATTAACAAGTTTCACCAGCCTCTGAGGGGCTGGGCTGGTGTCTGATTTCTTCCTTTCTTCCTGGCTTTCCTGTTGATTTTTTTTCTTCTATATGCCTTTTTTTTTCCTCTTCCATTACCCCCCTGCAAAGAAAGCCCCTTTTCCCTGGATCTGTCAGAAAATAGGTGCTGCTGGGTTTGATGCCATTTCTACTGGGGCTTAGAGCTGAATCACTGAAAACAGTTTTGGAACTGGGTTTATTTCTCTGGGTTTCAATGCACGTTGGTGAGTGAAGAAAACTGAGATATGTGAAATTCATGCTTTTGTTAGGCTGGGAGACTTGTGATGCCTACCTTAAATAAAGCAAATAAAAGTAAAATGGAAATGAATGTGCTGGCCAATGAGGATGGGATAAAAAATTCATCAGTTCTAGGTTCTCACTCTGCTGTAGAGTGAGCATGCAGTGCACGTCCTCAGAGATGTGGTGGTGGATGTGCTGAGAGAACTTGTACAATTAAAGGCTCCTCCAGGAAGGGCTACTGCCTTTCTTAATAGGGATATCTAATTTCTTTCTTATCTCTGCCAAATAGTAAATTTTATATTAATCAGCCCAGGGTAACAAAATGGTGCCCAGATATTCCTCTCCTCTGTGGAGGTGTCCTTGATCTGGTCCTCTTTGCTCACAGATTGAGCTGATTTCCAGGCAAAGCCACCTTTTCCCTTTCTAATGAATATATCCTTTAAAGGCAAGGCAAAAACTTATTGTCATCTGGGAGATATGGCTGCAGGAGGGCAGTCACACATTGCTTTTTTACTGACTTCTGTGATAAGGTGTAGCGTGGTACAAAGCTATTTCCATTTTGCATAGCGACAAAGAAGAAAAAATAAAGTTGCAGTGACAATCAATTGATTAGGAAAAGCTCCAGAACACAAGCAGGACCTCTAGGAAAAAGCTCTGATTTAAAATCAACACTTGTATAAATAATTTAGATTGGTTAATGTAAGTTTAATAGTGACAACCAACTCTAAAACTGGGGAGAGAAGGTGGGGAATCAGATTAATTAAGGAATCTCCTTGATTTTTCTATGTTCTGGTTTGCCTTTTTGTCCTCTATACTGTATTTTTGAATAGGCTGTCATTGTTTGACTGAGGACCTAAGCCAAACCAATGAACACCAGCATTGTTTTATTAGTACTTGAGTTAGTAATTTCTGTTGTACTGTCACTGGTGTGATATGGCTAAGGAATAAGAAAAAATACTCAGACAACCAGTTATTTCTGCAGAGCATCATTTAAGAGGAGTCAGGAGACCAGACAGGTTGATTAGAAAGTAGAAGTAATTTCTTTTTTCTCCCAAACCAACATATAAGTTTTATTTTACTCGCAGCTAAGGTTACAGGACTCTGATTGCTGTTGCACTCCAACCTAAGTTGCTTATCTTTATATACTAGGGCCAGCCTAGATCTCTATTAAATTAATGTCAAATAATTGGTAGAAGACAGAAGCAAGGAGACGAGACAAAATCATGCAGGGATGAGAAGAGTAACAAGGATTCACTTGTTTTTGATCAGGGCTTAGCAGGAGGTGAATTTAGAATTAATTTTCTCTGCTTTCTTACATCCATATGACAGAGAAGGAATGGGAAACAAGAGGGAGCTGAGGCACCAGAGCTGCAGAACAGCTGAGTTTTGGATATGTTTGATTTCTCAGTCATTTTGTGGAAAGCTCTCAGGGACTTTTTCATGGGGTAAGGAGCTCTTCAGTTCCTCATTGCCAGTCATAGCAGACGTTGCCTGGATGTGTCACAGTATTGAGTGGCTGGAGTTCCTCTGGGGACATGGGACTCACACTGCCATGGTTGGCAAAAAAAAATGAGCATGAAAATGACTGTGCTCTGACAGGTCCACTGTTCTGCTGCCCATGGTGTCTCCTAGTGCTCCAGAAGGACATCCCCTTGCCAAGCAGTGATGCCACATTCCTGAGGTTGAGCAGGTGCTGTTGGATCCCTGTGAGGGGTCAGTGATGGCAATTGAGGGGTGACACTGGACTGTCCTTGCCACAGCACCGCTGACTCTTCCTGTTCCTAACCCTTGAAAAGGATTGCATTAAAATTTTCCATTCCATTTTCATAACGAGGAATGGAAAGTTTCAATGAAGATTTCAAAATTTAGTTGCAAATTACAAGCATTGTTTTTCAAACAGAGGGAAAAATACCATGTTGAGGCTCTAGCACGCAGCTTTTCCGGTGTGAAGCTGTGGTTTATGAGCCCCTTGCTGCCCCCCTTTTCTCTGCAGAGCTGCAGCACTTAAAGGGGTTTGCGGAATGTCAAGTGCAACAGTCACCCACCAGGCACTCACACCATTTTTCCACTGCAGCCACGTGTTTCCAATTTGGTGGCAAGTACTGCCCACTCCTCTGGGTACTCTGTGTGCACGTCACTTACCTTAAAATCCAGAATGCAAACCACACACACTCCTGTGCTCTGACCTCTCCTTGGTGTAGCCCTTTAACTGACCAGAGGGTGGAAAATCTTCATAATCTCCAGGCTTGTTGGTACCTCAGATGAAAGTTTGATAGGAAACCTGAATGTGCTGTGAGTTTTCCTTGTGGGAAACTTCCTCTCTTGATGCTGCAGAGCTCATTTGTGCTGGCATTCAGTAAATCAGCAATTTGTGATGGTATCTTTTGGGGACTGGTGGCAATGTACTCTGCCAGTGCCCCAGCTGCAGTTAACAGTGGACAGGCTGGTTTTCTGCCTCTTTAATCTAAATACCACAGATTCAGACTAGAATTAAAAAGAAACTTAACGCTCTTCTAAGTCTATATAGACTTAAGAAAAGGTAAATTTTCTGCTTGGCTCCAACATATATTTTTTTTTGTCTGAACTGTTCAAGTTGGTGAACTGGTCTCGTTATGTCATTTCCAGCTCTCACAATCAGATCTCTGTTGTGTTCAAGGCACTGTTTGATTGTTGTCCTCTGAGTTCAGCTCCCTTCCAGGGTCTCATAGCCTTGGTGCCATCCCCACAGCTGATGTCTCCTGTCGCCACCAATCCAGAGTCTTGCCATGTCTGGTCTCCTTCTCTGCTGCACACTGACCTTCTTCCCCAAAGACCTTGGGCAGGAAATCCTGGTGGAGATCCCCCAGGGAGTTTCTGGGTCCATCTGTGTGGTGCAGGAGGGCTTCCCCAGAGCAGGGTGTTCCTGTGCATCTTTACTCTTAAAATCTTTGAGAGGGAACTAGTTTCCACAGCAGGTCACAGCTCATGGAATGGAGGGAAAGCTCCCATTTCTGTTCTCCACCTCTCCTGCTGGCAGAGCTGGCAGGATGGAAGCCCATGGCTTGCTGGAGACAACTTGCTTCATCCATTTTGTGGTCCTATTAATAGTGTTTGCTGGCTTATACAGCTTATTTCTTCTCAATTTTGCATTTATTTGAAAAAACCCCAACCCCCTCTGTTGAATTAGACCTGTAAGATGCAACCCTAAGCCACAATACCCTGTTCAAAAGGGGCAGGGTGGGAGGGATGGTGGCATCAAAAAGCAGCAGCTGGTTTAATGCTCTCCTGCCATCAACAAAACAAACTAGATTTGGTGTTGTTTCACTTTTAACAGCCTGATCCCCACCAGTACTGCAAGAGAAATGTGTGATTACTCTTCCCATGCCTGTTCTCCTGCAGGAACCACTGCACTTCCATACAAATCATGTCTAAAACAAATCCTGCAAACTTTATTTTTATTTCTTTGCATTTATGTACTGTAAATACAGAACTGCAGAAGTATTTTACAGAGGCTGAAATTTGGAGTAGGTGATTGTGAAGTGTTGTGTGAAAGGAAAACCAGTCCTGACTTGACTGTAAAATTTGGGTTAAGACAGGTACTACCATGGGAATACCAACTCTTTGCCCAGCAGGAAAAGCAAATTGGATGTCAGCAGGTAGGAAGGAAATTAGACATTAAAACAGAGAACACAGCTTTGCCATTGTATGGTCCAATGGTCCAGTCCAGAGCCAAGGCATGCTCCAATGCATTGCATAAATCCTGAATGCTGTGTGTTGGTCTCACCCCCCATCTCACAGAGGGGACTCAAATAAGAAGTAGTAGAGCAAGAAAAGGTTCAGAGCAGGACAAAACGTAGGGCCAGAGGTCTGGCATGGATTTTGTGTGGCTAGGACTCTTCACCCTGAAAACCTGATTTAAATGGATTTACACTAAAGGTCTCCAGGCTAAGGAGTGGCTGGAAAGGAGTGGAGGGGGATTGATTATTCCAATAATCAATCTTTCTGCCTTTTCCAATACAGAAAGTAAAGGAGCAGCAGGTGAAGCTGATGTTGGGTGAGGCTGAAAGCAAAAGAAATCCTCCACCCCAGGATGTCCCTGACAAAGGACACTGTGGATGCAGAGCCTGGACAAATGCTTGGAAGAGAGACTCATTGTGGGGTACTCAATAGACAGCAACAGGCTCAGGAAATCTGTTTAGTTAAAAATAGACTGAACATTAAGAGAGGGTGTCATGTATGATTTTCTTGTCATTATTACTTAGCCATGTGCTCACAGCCAGTGTTGGAGACAGGATGGTTGTCTTGATGAACCTTTGCTTTGAACCAAACCAGTCATTTTTATATTCTTAAATGTGAGATCTCATTACAATGTGTCATTTTAAGGAAGCCATTTGTTACAAAACTCCACATCCATTTCCTCTGAAATGCTATTAATTTTCCAATTATCTCATTCTTTAATGCTGGACACTTTAATCTTCCTTAGCTGTTCACCCTGCACAAGGACATTTATCCCAACAACAGATCCTGTGGTTTTTCACAGGAGAACATTTATCCCTCTTGGAAAAGGGATAATGGCCAGGAAAAATGTTTGACCCTGGGCAGCTACCTCAGTTTGTGTTCCAGTTTTAGGAAAGCAAGGAGTGACCCAGGTTTGGGGACCAGGAGAATTTGCACAGAGGCAGCTTCCTTCCCCTGGCATTTCCCTGGGGATGTCACCTTGGGCTCTGCACAGTGGGATGTGACCCATGTTTTTAATTGTGTCAAAATTATCCTGGCTCTGGCAGTGATGGGTGTCAGATTAAAATGAAAGAACCTGAGGAAAGGCATCTATTTCAGTAATGGCTGTTCCACCACTGCTCTGACTCATTTCCTCCTGCATCCAGGTGACTTGAGACATGTATTTTAATAACAGGGATGTCATTTGCAGCTCATTGCTCAGGGCAGGAATATACAATCCCAGCCCCCAGGAATATTTTGTGTCAATTTTTTTTTTTAAGTGACTGATAGGAAATATCCTAACTTAAATTTTGCATTCAGTGTTGATGTTAAGGCACAATGTTTTGAAGCCCCATGGCTGGGCATCAGTGCAGCCCAGCACCTCTCCCTAAGACATCAGTCAGTGAGTTTACCTCGTGTCTGTGCTGGATGATTGCACTTGGGCTTTGTTGAAGAGTGGCAGCAGCTCTTCCTGTGGCCCTGCCTGTAAGCCAGGAGCCCCCAGAGCTCAGCATCTCATCCCTGGTGTGCCTGAAGAGGGGTCAGGTATTGATAGGACAAGGAGAGCCAGCCTCAGGTTGAGCCAAGGGAGGTTCAGTTGGATATTAGGAAAAATTTCTTCACTGAAGGAGTGGCTAAGAATTGGAACAGGCTGCCCAGGGCAGTGGTGGGGTCACCATCAGTGGTAGTGCTCAAAAAACAAGCAGACATTGCATTTTGGCATTGAGGGTCAAAGGTTGGACTTGATGATCTTGGAGGTCATTTCCAGCTGAAGTGATTCTCTGGTTCTCTGGTTCTGTGCCATGGTGGCACTCAGCTGTGGTGCTGCCATGTGGAAGAGTAGCGTGCACTGTTCTGAAAGGAAACATGTATTCTTCAGCATACCCATAGGAAAATCAGGAAGCATCTACAAAATAATTTAGAAGTAACACTTAGTTCATGAAAAATTATGCCTATTTTATAGTCACTCTGTAGAAAAATATGCAAATCTCTTTGTGAAAAGAAATTCTTCTGGTTGATCTACCAGTATTTATTGAAGAGATTTGCTAGAAAAAACCAAAACATTGCCTGAATTTCTGTCATCTCTGATTTAACAAGCAGCCTGTGACACTTCCAGGCATTACTTACCCTTAAAAAGGAAACTTGTAAAATAATGATTTTTTTCTTAATTATTTAGGGGATTCATATTTTAATTTTATGAATAGGCCACTTTGTTTTAAGATGTACCTTATAATGTCTTTTGGTAGTAAGGAGAAGTCCACCTAAAAATATGTTACAAAGTTGTTATAAATAGAGATTTTTTTTTTCTCTTTTGCTATTCCTTTGCCTGTTATTGTGAGTTTACTTGTACTTACCAGCTCCTCTGAGAATGCTGTGCCTGTCCCCAGAGGCAGCTGCCCAGCAGGAAGGTTTTGTGCTGCATGTCATGCTGCCTGCACAGCCCGCAGCCCCGGCAGGATGTGCGGTGGCTGAGATCTCCTGAGCCACAGCCCTCCTCCCTGCTGAGCCCCGCGGGGAGGGAGGGTGGTTGCACACCAGATTTCGGTGCCTGACCTCCTGGCTGGATGTTTTAACCACCAGCAGAGAAGAGGAGCAGCAAACCCAGCGTGGTTGTAGCTGGGGCAGGGTAAGGCCGGCAAAGGAAGGGGTGGGACGGGACCAGGGCTGGGCTAGCAGGGTGCCCGTGGTGGCTGCCACCAGCCTGTGGGCTCAGCACAGAATCTCAGAGTTGTTTAGGTTGGAGGAGAACTTTAAGGTCATCGAGTCCAACTCTTCACCCAGCACTGCCAAGGCCACCACTAAAGCATGTCCCCAAGTGGCACATCTACATGTCTTTTAAACCCCTCCAGGGATGGTGACTCCACCACTTCTTCCACATTTCTTCACTTCTTTCAGTGAAGAAATTTTTCCTAATATCTGACCTAAAACTCCCCTGGCACAACTTCAGACCATTTCCTCTTGTTCTGACTTTTCTTTGGAGGCATCCATTGCTCCTAATGCTCTGCAGAGGGAATTCCAGAATTTTTTGGTTTTTCTCAGCAAAGCTCAAACCCTTGAAAAAAAATCAGTGTTGCAAAACTTCTCCAAATTTCTCCAGGATCAAATTTTTTCCTGCCTGCTGCAGAGGCTCAGTCCAGGGCAAGAAAAAACTTAGCTCTGACTCATTGCTGGGGCCAAAAAAAGCCAAGGAGACAAATTCTGAAGTGCCTGTGTCAACCTGGCTGCATGAGAGCTCCCTCCAGTCCAAGGAGCTTTTGGGAGAGGATGGAGAGGGTTTTGCCATCTGAACAAGTTTCCTTTGTTTATTCACTTCCAGCTGACCCCCATCTTAGGGGTTTGGGGGTTTTATATTAAATAATTTTGCTGTGTGAGATCCCTGTTGCAACAGCACTTAGATATGTTGTACCTGGCAGAGAAAACATTCTGAGCTGATGTCATCACTGGGGTTTCTTTTGGAGTGTTTCATATCTTACTTTCATTTACTAACTAGATCAGAAAGTGTAAATAGCAATAATTATAGTCTCTCTCTTAAAAGTGTGATGCAGCCCCCTTTCATGCACATGTGTATCTAAAAGGCTAAATGAGAAGTTGAACTTCAGCAGAAAAACACAAATGCCTAAGGGAGGAATGTTAAGGCTTCTGTCATCCTGCAAACATTTAAAGCATGGGTGAGTTTTGCTTCATGTGAAAGAACCACTGGTGTATGAACTCAAATTAACCTCTCTCATAGCAAGGTAGTAGAGGAGAAAAATACACACCTTATAGAAATTTATTTTTGACTTGGTCCAATATGTGTTCCACTTAAATGAATGCTGGAATAACAAATATTTGTTTATAATCCCACAGAAGCTGCAGATCTCACCAAGTGCACTCAATATAGGTATATTGATATACACAAGTACTTGTTATTTCAGCAAATAATATATACTTTAATATTTGGAAATGATATTAAACAATAATTAGAATAATATATTTAAAAACCCAATTTCTTGTTTATATAAACCAGAAATTTAACACATTGCTATTTTTGGCTTATTGAAGTCCAGAGAAATAGGGGCAAAAAGTACTGATGCTCCCAGGAGGTAGTTTTTTTATTCCTAGAGGGCTTTTCTGGGATTTCCTTGCAGTTTCTGGGACACATCTGATTTTATACAGTGACAGAAAAAGACATTTAGAAATTCCCATTTAACAGATCTGACCTGAATGCTTAGAAGTCCTGCTGTGAATCCATTTCTCCTGCCAGGACAACATATTTAATAAACAGCTACAGTGCATGGAGCTGTTCTGGTTGAGGATAAATCTGAAGGAATTTAAACAGCACCCATGGATAATGTATCTCCTTTTTTTTGGCACAGATTTCAAGTTGAATAATTTAATATTTGAATAATGTGTTATTCAGCCTGTCTCTGTTATTGTGCCTTATTCAGCAGTTTATGACTGAAAAATTATTTTTTTATATATTAGGAGCTTTAAATTCAGTGATAACTTTACTCTCATGTCAATAGTTGGCTTTCAGTTGAATGTTTTCAACTGCACCTGATTAGATTTACTTTTCTGTATCATAAAAACACAGACCATCCACGTAAAAATGACTGAGCAGTTTAAAAGAAAAAAGAAAAATTGAGCACTTCCAATATTAGATTAACAACTGGGATATTCTGTAAAGGCTGGCAATTTTTTAAAAAATGCATTTACAGAACTGTAACAAAACCGTGAAGACTATTTACTGCAATGCCTGAAGTATTTCTGCTCTGTTTCTATGTCCTTTGAATATTTTAATGCTTTCAAGATCTGCACTGTTCACTGAGAGAATAACTGGATTATATTTTTATAATATAGAATATGTATTCTGCATATTCTTTGTATATAGTCTATATATTCTGTATATAATATCTGTTCTATAACTTGTTCAATATCAAATATATATATAGATACACTATAAAACACAAAAGAAATAATAGTAATAATAAACCAGACTATTGCTGGTTTATTATATTTATATACTACAATTACTATAATTGTAATTTTTGATCTCTTTTACAATCCCTTGCCCAATGATTTGTGGGGATGAGCACAACATAAGTGAAATTTTGTTCTTGAACCCATACATCTGCAAAACCCTCCTTGTCCTTTTGCCTTTGTCCAAATTTTGTGGTGTCTCTTTTTGTCATTTAAGAGGAAATAGTTTATTTACATTTTAAGCAAGATATTTGGGTTATATATATAAAACCCTGTTATTTTTCCTTCTAGGTATGGCTGTTCCTTGCTGCAGGCAGGATGGTGACAGTGGGAGACAGGAGAAGGCTGATCCATCATTGGAAAGAATCAAGGAATAAATTAGGGACCCTCATGTGCCAGGACATGGTGGCAGAAGTGACACTGTGATGACAATGCTGTCACCTGTGTCTCCCTCTCTCCATGGATATTGGTACTGGATCCATGCTGTTACAGAGATGCACAGAAACACTTTTCCATTCATTTTCAAGTTGGGAACACCGTGCCACGACAGAACATGGCATCCCCAGCCCTTGGCTGGCATCATCACTGTGCTCTCAGCAAAGAAGCTGCAGAAATCAGGGAACTGGGATGATTTTCTCAGCATCTTTTCATTGGTGTTTCTGTTTTGTGCTTATTTATGCTCTGGGAAAAAAAAAGTCTACGAAATGGGAATCTATTTTTATCTATCAACTCTTACAATTGTGAAACCTGCTGCTAAAATCTCTCCCAGTTCTACTGTCTAAAGCACTCTATTGATGATTATAGAAATTACTATTAGTTTTTCATAATTTCTACTGGTAAACTGCCCAAACCTGTGTTTCAACAGGCCAGGCAACATCTTTGGCTCTCACTGTCCTCTCCTGTTTTCACTGCACACAGGTGATGTAGAGTCTGGGTGGGTTTTGGTTTTGCTTTTTTTTTTTTCCAAATACAAAGGAAAAGTGAAGACTAATTGTGGAATTCAGACATTGAGCAAATTCTTTGCTGTGGGTGAGCAGAGAGCCAAGGAGTAAATCCCTCTCCTCTGTCCTTGTGTTATTGGAGTTGGGATAAGTGACTGAAGTCTATAAAGACAAGATGGTGCTGTCCTGGGAAGGGGTTTCAGTCAAGGTCAGACACTCTGAGGATGTCCTGAGTGTGGAGAAGAAGGAGCAGGAGTGGACTGGGCAGGGTTATCCCTGAGGCTGCTCACCTTCCTGTGGGAGAGGAGGATTGGGCTGTGTAGCCTGTATTTGCTGCTTGGCCATGGGAGGTCCTCTCCTGTGCTGGCTGGGAGGTGGGAGAGCTGAATAAGGTGTGGACATTAAGGTCAGGACACCTCAAGTGTGAGAAAGGGAGCTGGGATTTCAAAAGCAGCTGCAGGCAGAGGGAAAGCCCCTGTTTTTTAAAAAATAAACCTTTGCCCATGGGAAATTTCAAAGGAGGTTTCTTACAGCTGTCATGAAAAATGTACATGCCATAAAAACCATCTTCTTCTGGGGCAAAGCTCTGCTGACTACTTGCAGGGCAGGAAAATGATGGGTTTAGTTAATCTGAGCTCTCAGAGAGGATAAATTGTGATGTATGGGAGTCAGAGACGCTCAGAGTCCCCTCCCTGCTGCACCTCCCTCCTGGTGGGGGTCTCATGCTGGTGTCCCCACAGTCATCAGCTGGGTGGCCTGAGAGCTTGGGTGAGTGTCACAGCCTGGGAAAGCTGGCTCAGCATGATCTGCTGCCAGCTTTATTTATCCACTGCATCATTTAGGGGAAGCACCAACAGCTCAGCTCGAGACCAAGCTCTACAGAAAATTCAGTATTAAAGTGGAAAGCAGCAGCACCCTGCAGCTGGGAGGGGAGGGAGGGGAAGGCCAGAGTGGTGCTGCTCTGCCACTGTGATCTTTTGCACCCACAAGCTCATCCCAAGACTGTGTTACCCCAGCCCTGGGGACTCTGGACCACCTTCCCCTTGCCCTCACTGCAGCTGACTCAGTGCTGGTGCCTGTGTGTGAGCAGATGTGGGGCTGGGGCTGCATCTGAGAGCGAGCGCTCTCTGCCTGTGCTCAGCAGGATGCCAGATTTCCAGCCCCAGCTCTGCCTCGGCACCCTGGGCAGCAGCTGAGCCTTGTTGCCATCCCTGGGGAGACCTTCCCTGCTTCTGGCATCACTCAAAGGTGATCACTTCTGGCTCAGCACAGGTGGGCATCGCTCGGGGCTCAGCATGCAGGGATGTCACACAGGGTTCAGGGCACAGGTGTCCCTTGGGGCTCAGCACATAGGGGTGTCACTTGGGGCTCAGCACACCCAGGTATCACTCAGGGCAGTTCCCACTGGCCATGCTGTGCTGCTGGGCTCAGGGCCAGCCCTTGGGGGCCTCTGTTTGCTCTCAGAGGTGGTGTTGACCTTCAGGCCGTGCCAAGTGTTTGGCCTTGTGTGCGTGGCTTTGTCTGGTTTTCCTCTCCCACTCCTGGCTGTTTGCAGTCTCCCATGGGAGAAGACACCCTCCCAGATCTGCTCACCCCTGGAGCCTTTGCTCTGCTTTAACTCTTTCTTGGTTGGAGGCCATGGTTCCTTGCTTGCCACACAACCGTGGACCAAAAGACACCAGCCTGCAGAACAAAATAACTGAGTGATATATTCACTTTTGGTATTGAATAAACCTGCACAGGGTCTTTGCAAGTTGTCTCTGCCCCATTCCTGCTGGTTGCTCTCGAAGTGTTGGTTGCCAGATTTTTATCAATCAGTATGAACAGGAGCAAAAAAAGCTCCTTTGTGCTGTCCTGCAGATGAACACAGAGGAGAGCCAAGGAGCTCACAGCTTTCCAGCCCATCTGAATCCCTTTGGTACCAGCCCCTTTCCCCCAGTGCAGAGCCAGCCATGGCATTTGCCCTGCTCAATGTCCTTTGGGAAGTGCTCAGGATGCTGCAGAATCCAGCCTGGTCCTTTTGCCAGCTGTTGTGTCCAGGAGAATGTTGAAGTCATGCACGAAAGCAATGTCTCTTTTGTGGTACGAGCCCACGTCTGTCCCCTGCCAGGTCCTTCCTGGCTCATGTCCAGGCAGTGCTCAGCTTTGTGCAGGGGAGGGTCCATGGCTCTCCCTGCCTCTCTGATTTACTGGGATTTACTGGGATTTACTGCCTGTGGATGCGAAGCCACAGCCTCCGCCGCAGACCTGGGAAGAGACAAGAGACAGTGTCCATCAGTCCCAGGACCCCTCCCAGCTCTCCATCCCCTCCTGGGCTGTCCCAGGGCCTGGCACCCCTCAGGATGCTGGCAGGATACTCACGGTACAGGCGGTAGGCGGTGGGGACCAGGCTCAACAGGAGGAGCAGGACACCAGCAGCCAGTGGGATCCAGACCAGGGGACTGCAGGGACCTGGAGAGAGGAGAGCACTCAGCAGCTGGCACCACCCTGCCCCAGCAGCTTTGGGAATGGAGTTTGGGATGGGGAAGGGAGAAAAGCAAGGTTGGCCTTCAGAGGGGTGGTGGAGGATGTGACCATCACCCTGGGCTATCCTTGAAGGATGCACTGCAGAACCACAGAATCACAGGATGGGTAAAGTTGGAAGAGACCACAGTGGGTCACCTGGTCCAACCTTCCTGCTCAAGCAGGGTCATCCCAGAGCACATGGCACAGGATTGTGTCCAGATGGCTTTTGCATATTTTTCATAAGGGAGACTCCACAACCACTCTGGGCAACCTGTTCTGGTGCTCTGTCCCGCTCACAGTAAGAAAGGCATCTGAGGTCATGAGAACCTAAACTGAAGTCCATCCTGCCCCCTAAACCTGTGGATATCCCAGGGAATCCCTCCTACAGGCAGAAGTCAGCTCTGTCCAGAGCAGTGGGTCCATCTGGAGCCAGACACCCACTCCTGCAGGGTGACACTGTGGTGGCCCCCACCCCAGGACAAACTCCAGCTGAGCCCTGAGGACCCCAAGAGCTCAGCAAACCCTTTTTCCCAGGCAGCCTGGGCTGAGACAGTGCCATACCTTCCCTGCTGGCAGCTTTGCTTTTGGTTATCCGTGGCACAGGCTTTTTGGACACCGGTGTCTGCGTCGTCTTTGGAGGCAAAACATCAACTGGGGGATAAGGAGGAAAAGAGGGTGGTGAGAGTGGCACTGAGTGCAGCAGAGGGGAAAGTCTGCGCCTTGAACAAGCCCCAGCCTGTGACCCCTGCAAAGGCTGTGTCACTCAGAGGGGTGAGCTTGACCTGAGCCTCTTGGGGGTCACAGAAGTTACCAAGAGCTTTTAAAAGTGTTAATAAAGCAATGTAAAGGTAAAGAAGGCTAATGCAGGAAAAACCCCCAAACTTGCTTGAGTGACATTTGCTGCGAAGCGTCATCTCACCAGAATTGCACAAAATCGTGGGTAGCAGGAGATTTCAGCAGTACTGGAATGTTTTAAGGGATTCCTGGATATTTTCACGTTGCTCTAATCTTTGCTCAACATTTGATTTATTTTTTTTCTGATAAAATGAGGGTAGGATTTATTATGATGTATCTGAATTACAATGGAACACGTTCATTTCTGAATGAAGTTGGCCAGGAAAATATGCCAGTAATGTCATTAAATAGCTGCATGTCTGACTGCTCAAACCATATTTATTCAAAATTTTAGGAAAAATTTTAGGATTGAAAACTAATTTTTTTTTTCTGTTTCTATCCAGGATGTAAATTCCTACAGAAACTACCATTCTTTTACATGAAAAGATGAGACATCAGGGCTCTGGGATTTATCTGGACAACTTCTCCCTTAAATTATAATAGACTTAGGGAAAAGAAACTTAAAGACAATTTGTTTTATCATGAGAACTAAAAGGAAAAAAAAAGAGAAAATAGCCAGCAAAGCCTGAGTCTTCCCAGAGCACCTGCTGCTGTTTACTTTTTAATTGTGTCCTTGATCAAGCTGCATTTCAAGACTGTTTTTCATGTTTTGCACAGAGATATGTGCCCAGCTGTTAAAAAACAATTCTCCTTTATCTTAAACCAGCTTTTCTCTGAGCCTGTAAGAATCCAAAAGGGATTTCTCATCCAGTTCAAGGTACAGAGTGTATTTGCAAAAAAACCCCAGAAAAACTGGGACACAGGGTCTGCTTTAGAGTCACAAGCGGCATTTCGGTTAAATAAGTTATTTGTATCTTAGTTAAATAAGTTATTTGTCTCCCTAAAAGTCTGCAAAAATAGAGGCTGAATCCCACTTCAAATACATTAGTTTTTCTGCATCAACTACTGCTCTGTGGTCAAAAGGAAAATGGTCTGAAAAGAGCTTCTGTATGACCCAGATGTCTGTAAAGCCTCTCTCCTGCCACGACACCTGCAGAAAACTATTATTTATTCAGTTATTTCTGTTTGGATCTCCCCAGGGATAGTGGGTTGTGAGCTTTGAGGAATAAATCCCATTTCAGTATTTTTTTTGAAAGGTGGTCTTGAAAGCTGCCATCAGATCCACCCCAGAGATGTGAGGGGTGATGCTCTCTGGCCTCGATGCTGCTCTTGTCACTTGGAGTGAGGGTAAGGAATAATTATGGCATGGAAGGACCTGTGAGCTGAGCAGGGCACACATCCAGCCTCTCACCCAAAGTACAGCAGGGAATGAGAAAAACACAGGGCATGGCAATTCCAGGTCTTCCCATGGAAAACCTAGAGCACAAGGAGCAATGCTGTGCTCAAGGCAAGCCCACAGCAGAGCAACTGCTGATGGCAAAATGAAGCTGACCTGAATTTTAGCTATTTTCTGTATTTTCTACCTTACCCACTCTCATAGAAAAACCCAGAGCCCCAACCTTGCAACTCAAAATTGGGAAGAATCTACCAAAACTAATCACCCTTTTCCCAGGGGACCTGATCACAGCATACTGGTGGCACATTTTGGAAGCCTGAGGGTGCTGCTTACCCACTCTGAGCTGTGTCCCACTGCCCAGGAGGAGCTGGGAGGACTGGGAGACGGAGCAGTAGTAGGTGCCGCTGTCTGAGGGCTGCAGGTGGCTGATGTGCAGGCTGTAGGAGCTCTGGGACCTCGCCTCATGGACACTAAACTTGTCCTGCTTCACATTTGGGCCGTATGTGGCTTTGCCCAGCGTGTTGGAAAACAACAAGAACTCGAAATGTTGCCTCTCCTGGCTCCAGCGGTACCAGTACACCCCAGTATTCTCCTTCTTCAGCTCACAGAGGATTTCAGTTTTATTGTTAGTTTGGGTGAGAATATGCCCTGGAGTTTGGGTTAAAAGTAGAGTTGTATAAAAGCCTAAGGAAAAAGAGAAATATACAGTTATTATCTTAATTTCATTGTTTTTCTTTCGTGCAAAATACAGATTTTCTTTATGGGCTTAATAAAATCACATAGACACACAGACCAGGGGGGTCACACGAGTGAGAAACAGGAGCATTTTTATCAGGATGCTCCCATATTCCATCAGAGGCCTTTTTGGGTTCCCCAGCTATTGTTTTGGCCAAGCCAAATTATACAGGCAGACTTTTCTCTGTAAACACTCATCTAGGAAGGAGGCTACTGACAGGGAGAGAGATGGAGGGATGGTTTTGAGGGTGTTCTTGGGGCTGTATGTGCAGGGAAGAGCATCCCTGCCTGCTCCTGTAATGCCCCTCTCCTGCCCTCCTTACCTTTCTCATTTTTCAGACATTTCACCCCTTTTTCAACAAATTTTTTGTAACTCTTAAGTGATTTGCCAAGTTTTTCTTCTAACTGATACAACACTGATAAACATTTCAGGGACAGAAAAAGAGACCAAAAAATGTGCAAAACATCTCAAAATGAGGCAATTTGATACTGGTTTTCAGACAATAATATTTTTCAAAGGAATTTTGAGACATGGGGAAGGAGAGGGAGTGAGGGGCAGTGGTGGGGTTCAAAGCTTTGGTTTGGCATCACATCGCCCTGTTTGGGCTTTGCAGCTTTTGTGGAAATTATCTAAGTCTTGTTTGGCCCAGGCAGATGTGAGGGGTGTCTGTGAGAGCGAGGATGTGTCCTTGTGGAAAGGATAACAGGTAACTTGTGATCCTTGCTGCTCAGCAAACAGTCCTGCAAAGCTGCAGATACTCCGAGCCCGAGTGAAAACAGCCCTCTGGAGATAAGGATACTCCTGCTTCCCCCATCTCTTTCCCAGGCATGTTTTAAAGCTGTGCAAAAAGCTCAATAATACATGTTTCTTGTCTTTTTTTACTTTAAAATGTTCCTTTTCCTTAAAAATCCTGAAGTTGCTTACAGCAGTTTTTTCAGCCTCATGCAGCCCTGTTACTAACATTGCAGTGCCAAAAGTCCAGTGTGGCACAGCAGCTACAGCATTTCCCCACATCCTCTGGATCTGTGACAACTTTCATGTCTCCTTATTATTAAAATACATAATTTTAAGGTTTTAGAGCATAATTCTCTTAGCTTTTGTCCTGGCAAACACCTGTGTGGTTTTTTAGGGATGAAATGTGTGTGGCCATGGCACATGGGGGCTTCAGGGTCTCCTTGAGTGCCCAGAGGTCTGGCTCTGCTGGGCATGGGAAACATAACTCTCCATGAAAAGCTTATCCTTGACCTGTTGGAGACAAACTAATATAAGTCAGAAAAGATAAGAAGAGATTCTGGAAGATCTCAGCTCAATGCCAGTAGTCAAGCCAGGAGTGAGCTGGGATGGAGACAGAGAAGAAAACTCATCCTCAGTCATACCTTCAACCCCAAAACCTCTCTGTTCCCTTTCCTGGTGAATATTCAGGGGGACCATGGGGAATCACAGTGCTTGGCCAGACCAGCCTGCAGCAACTTAAAAATGGCCCCTTTTCCTTTTGCATGGGCAAAACAAACTCCCATTTATTGAGGTTTTCTCAGTGGGCTCCCCACCTCACAGATCTATAGGATATCAGAACCTGCAAGGCAGAATGGTTTTATAACACACCAGTTCCAGCTGTGACCCTTGGGAAGTACTCAGTCTTTGCATGATTTAGAAAATTTAGGATGTTTGTCATGTTTGTGTTACACAGGCAGTGGAGAGAGGAGCTATTTTAACTTCTCCATTAGCAGCTTCCTACAGCCCATCTGCACTGAGGAGTAAAAACTCTGTGGTGTCTGTACCACTATGTATTGAAATATGAATAGAATATAGAATAGAGTAGAGTAGAATAGAATAGAATAGAATAGAATAGAATAGACTATTTCAGTTGGAAGGGACCCACAGCAACCAACTGGTCCCACTTTCTGACAGTTCAGGGCTGACCAAAACCTAAAGCATGTCATTAATAGCATGATCCAAAATTATTTGAAATCGGTAATAACACCCTGTAGATCTATACTGTGATGATATATTCAACCTTCCATCATCCAGCTGCTGGAGTGTGGTGGAGGAGAGGCTCCAGCAGGATTTTAGGTGCCCTCAACCCTTAAGAGATGTGTCCTTCTTACCTGGGATCTGGAGGCAGATGCAGAGATGGAGCCAGGGCCGGGCCATGGTGGCGGACTCGGTGACAGAGGGGTTTTGTGCCAGCTCCCCCTTTCCACTCACTGTCACCTCTTGGTGGCAGGGCTGGCTTCACCTCAGGAAGTCCTTGCTCCTCTCTGTGCAGATCTCTCACCAGCAGCTGCCAAAGAGCCTCTGCCACAGCAGCACCTGGAGCCTCAGCCTGGCAGCTTCTTCTGCGCCGAGCCCCAAACCCAAGAGTGCATCAGGGCAGCAGCCCTAAGCTCTTCTCCAGCACTTCACAGGGTACCCTTAAATCCCCTTTAGAAAAATAAAACCAGTAAAACTCACTGATTTTTAATTTCTTCAGATTTCTTCATATTTCACCACCCAGTTATTCCTCCTTCTTTTAATCTACTTCTATCCTGTCAAAAAAATTACAAATGCAGGACCACGACCTTAAAGATAAAAGCAGGAAAGCATCAAGTTTGTCTAGTTTTCTCCCTGCTGAAATAAAAAAGCATTCAAAACAAGGAAAAGATGCAGTTTGATCTGTGGAGTTGTTTTCTTCAGCAGAATTTATAGCAGGTGTTTTTCTCTGAAAAATGCTGAACACCAGACCAACCCAACATAAAGCAGAGATGTGAAGCATCACAGAGAGCTTTGAAATCAAGAGCAAGAAACCTCAAACAAATTTGTGGCTGAAAAACCACAAAGATGAGGAAATTCTGCTGGGGCTTTCCACCTCAGAGCGTGTGCTGCTCCAGTAGCTGTGACAGCATGTGGCTCATAGGCAGAAATATTTAAATGATAAAATATCAGAATGACTTTGAAATGTCTGTGAGGAAGAGGTTTGAAGCACTTGGGGTTTAGGATTCAAAGTACATGAGGTGAAATTAAGGAGATGAACTAGTGCCAGCAGATTTCAATATTTTCATGTTTGGGAAAAAAAATAGAACTTATTTATTATTTTTATTTATTGCTGCCCTCTTGGCTGCCAAGTGAGATTCAGTTTTCTTTTTGTCCCTCTCATGCAGATACCTGTGGTCCTTCCCATGCTCCAGCATTTCCCCAGAAAAGGGAATCTCTCATGGGGGCACTGAGAAACCTCCCCCAGTGTTGAGCTGGCAGATGAATAGGAAAAACAATATTGCATCTTGTACACTGTGAGCTTTTGGTCTGTTTTATACCAGATTTTTCCGTGCTGCTGTAACACATCCTCTCCCCATTTCTGTGTAAATTAATTTCCTGCTCAAAGCGGGTTGCTAGCTGCAAAACCCTTGCCACAAAAGGCTCATCTGCTAAACTTTAGGGTGGGCTGAATTGCTCCTTAACTCTTTCCTGGCAGGAGAAGGCAGTTTTTGTGTTTTCAAACCCATTTCAGTGCTTTTAAGCTCTTGTTTTCAGAGCTGAGCCCTTGATGTGGGTTGCAGCAGCACTTGCCTCTGCTGTCCTCACCTTCTGCCCATCTGTCCCCTTTTGTTTCACATCACCCCGAGATTGGGCCCTCCCTAGAATGAGGTGAAACACTTCTTTTTTTTTTTTGAGGTGGGGGGGCAGAGAGTGCCTTTTATGAGAAATGCCACTGCAAGTGAATTTTCCCTTCATCCCTCTGGTGAAGCCTGTGAGCTGAGCCCAAAATCCCCAGCTGCTGCAACGGCTGCATCCCTCTTTTCCCACTGCTGCTGTCACCTGGAGCAACCTCTGGCTTCCTGGCCAGGACAAGAATTTTTCCCAGAGGTGGCTTTTGCCATCATTACAACCTTGGATATGGGGGTGTTACACTGGGATGACTCCCCAGGACATTATAGCAGCTTTAGAGAAAGCAGAAGAAATATATGAAACGTAAAAGCAGAATGTACAGGAACATGGATTAAATGTAATTTTAAAAAAATTGCTGTTTATACACAGTGGAGCTGTTTACCAGTGGCCAAGCTGTTCTCAGGACTGGCTGTTGCTCCTACAAAAAAACATTTTGGAGGAGGGACACTTTTGTCTGGCAGCAAAGCTCTGACAAAAATCAAAGCACTGTGTGAACGTGCAGGAGACAGCTGCTGTTTGTAACATCCCCACATTGTTTGGGGCTGCTGTCCTGGGAAGAAAATGGGAGGAAAGAAGGGTGTAAGTTGATCTTATCTGTTCACACAACCAAGATTTGTTGGTGACCTTGCTGAGGAATAGCAGCTCCTAATCATCAGTGTTTGGCTCACGGCTGGGCCGTGTTGGGGGGAATAGTTGAATTTTGGTGTATTTGTACTATGTAGCTGCACAATTTCCAGAGGAATTTTATTCTTTTTCTGAAATTAAAGACAACCATCCCTGTCCCCAGCCCAGCTAGGTTCCCTGTGAACTCATCCTAGTGGGAAACATCCCCTCTTCTTTTTTCCAGCCTGCAGCCTGCCCACCTCACCACACTGAGATAAGTTTTGGTGCTTTCACCAGCTTTTCTGCATTTTTTACTCTTTCTTTTCCCCCTCTTATGAATTTCCTACAATAAAGTGTTTGTTTTGGGGGGCTGGAGCAAAGCATTGGTGTAGAAGAACAGGGTTTAGAGCCAAGAAGCAGGACCTGGTTGGGGTTTCATATCTGTTAAATTCCCATGCTGCAGAGGAGGTTAATTGCACCTGGGCTGTAAATGCCAGGCTAGAGAGAACAGCTACCATAAAAATAGAGAAAAAATCATTCCCTCTGTGCTTTTGAGGCTAAAATGATTGATTTTGGGGGTCAGAGAAGGCTGCACAGCCTCCAGGCCAGTCCAACAAAAGCCAGTACTGCAGTATGTAGAAATAGGGTTTGCTCTGGGGACAAAGGGGTGCAGGATTGAAACTCCCTGGGGCTCCAGCAGCCGTGAACATTTTTTTTCCCTTTTACATTTAAAAAAAAAATGGTTTTATTCTAGTGGAGGGTTTAGCTTCTGGAGTATTTCATCAGAGGTAAAAGCAGTAATGAAAATGATAGCATTTTCACTGAGTGAGACGACTGGTACCTTTTTCTGAGTGTAATAGCAGAAAAAAAAACCAAAACAAGTCGGTCAAATTTTCTAAACTTCTCCAAGCTAAGATGTGGCTTGTATGGTGAGGTTGGGGAGTCCATCTGCTTTTGCAGGTGCAGATTTACAGCTGCAATTCAGCTGATGCAGTATCACAGTTGAGGCTCCTGACATCTCACGGGGTAACCCCAAGGTCCATGTCAGTGTATGATGAGCTGGGCTGTGGCACAGAAAAATGCTGCTTTTAAAGACCAGATGCCAAAATGGATCTAAATGATGATTTGTGTGAATTTTCCTGTAATTTCATCCCTCCCTGGCAAAGAGATTTGTGCTTGGAGGGTGGTTTGGTGGGACTGTGTTTGTTACAGGTGTCAGGTGTGAGCTTCATGTGTGATCTCCTCACAAACCCCAGGTGCTAATGGGGTGTGCAGTAAATGAGGGGGCCATGGGGGGATTTGGAAGGATGGACGGTCAGAGGACAGGCTCCAGCTCTCCCTCTTCAGGACATTTGGTGCAAGCAGAAGTTTAGTGTGAACCATGCCTAATCCCGGCCCTCCCCAAACAGATAAGGGGCAGTGCAGGTGCTGCCGTGTGATCTCAGCTTCCCTAATCAGTGTTGAAGAGGATAAGGAAAGACAAGGAAAGTGTCCTTGGGAAGGCAGCACACGGAGGAGGAAAAGCCACCAAGGAAGTAAACACAGGTGTCACCAGCCCCAAACAACGACCTGCCATGGCTATAAAAATCACCAGGCAGAGACCTCGTCACCACCTTTACCTTAAAGGTGTGGGATCTGCTGGACTTCTGCAGAGACCATCTCCAGACTCCTGGGACTGCCGGAACATTCAGCCGAGGATTGGTGAGATCTTATTATTGGGGTCCTACTCCGTCTCTCCTTTGCTTCACCCTCTCCCGCATCCCTTCCCCGTTCCCTCCTGGGAGCCGGTGGCTCGCGGCAGCTGCCGGCTCGGCCGCGGCCTCCCGTTCCCACCTTCCCCTTCCCTTGTGCCCAGGCTCAGTGTCCCCCGGGGGCCTTCTCGGAAGGGTGGGTTGCAGGGTTGCAGGGTTGTGGCCTTGCTCTGTGGAGGGGTTGAAGGAGTTGTCAGTGCTGGTGTGTTATGGTAGTTTTGCCCTGAGAAGGATCTGTCTCAGATATTGTCCCCTTCGCTATGATGAGCGACATTGTTAGCAGCTGGAAGCTGGAGCAGTTTGTGCTCCAGAAGTGTCTCCCCCCAATTTGGTCACCAGGGTCTTTCCAGGGCGCAGATGCGTACCAGCAGCTGTGCCAGCAGTGGGAGAGCTGGTCGGAGGAGAACAAAAAGCCCAAACCCACTAACAAGTGTAAGAAGCGAGCGGCTTTGCAGGGTTTGCTGATGGTAGGCAGGGAGTTGTCCAGATTGCTGAAGGAGGCTCTTGAGAATGTGCAGACCTTGGAGCAGGCCAAGGAGGAGCTCAAAGTCCAGGTGGACAACCTGCGGGCAGAGGTGCAGGGTTTGTGTGGGGACTCTCTGCGGAGCGCGGTGGAGATTACCCGGCTGGAAAGCAAGCTGGGCTATGAGAAGCTGAAAACGGAGGAGCTGAAAAAGGAGGTTGGCAAGTGGATTGGGGAGACCCACGATGCGCAGAGCGCGGTGCGGGCGGTCCTGCAGGACGTCCAGCGTGACCGGGGCACTGGCCCTGATCACAAGGTGTGCCATGCCAAGATCCAGGAGCTGGAGGCAGAGCTGGGGGTGTCAAGGGGCATTGTGGCTGCCATTAAAGGCAAGAGGACCCCGATCGGGAATGGTGAGGGGGAGGACTCCCTGGACCTGCACCCACCCCACTATGATTATGAGGATGATGTGTGGGGTGCTAACAGCCCCACCAGGCCGTCCCCCTATGCTCCTCTGCGGGAGGAGGTGTGCCAGCTGCAAGCAGGGGAGGTAGAGCCTTCCAAAGATAAAAAGGTCCCCCACGATGAGCCAGTCAGCCATGTCCCACTCCAGCCCATAGACACCAACAGGGCTGTGCTCTGGTTTACCCCTGAGCAGCTTAAGACAGTGGGGAAGATGCTGGGGCCGCTGACAAAGGAGACAGCAATTAACTGGCTGTCCAGGGTCCAGCGTCTGCCCAAGTGCCAGAGCGGCAGCTTTGTGAGTGACCTGATAGACATTGTGAGAAAGAGCATGAAACCGGATGATTTTGCGTCACTGCCGGGGGATGTGCAGATGGGCAATGTCCAGGATATTGGGGATGTCCAGCTGGCCGTGCTGAAGGTGTTCTTCCCAGAGGTCAACCCCTTAGTGCTCTTCCACCAGGAGAAGCAAAACCCCGAGGAGAGGCCTGATGCCTATGTTAACCGTAAAAAGATGCTCTACCAGATGGCTGGGCTGCCTGGCTCAAAGGACTCCCCCCCTGATTTTGACAGGCCTGAATTCAAGGAGCCACTGGTGGTGGGGCTGACACCTCCACTGCGGGTGATTGCTGGTGGGGATGCAGCCAAAAAGCCTCTGTCAGAGCTGGAGCAGATCCTGAACCAGAATTTTGAGCTGCAAAAGCAGGCATTCCCGGGGTACATGTTGGGGGGGAAGAAAGGGAAAACCTTGGGCATGCCTTTCCAAAATGCAGGGATGAGAAAAATGCAAGGAGACAACCGAAAAGATCCTGATAGCAAGGGGGGGCTGGGGAAGGAGAACCAGCAAGGGCTGAGGTTTCAGAAGTCTAACCCTTGGCGGGCTGAGCTGAGGAAGCGCTTGATAAAATACGAGAAACAGGAGGACATTGATGGCTTGCCGGATGCGGAGCTCTTCCAAAAACTGGCCCTGCATGAGGCCAAAAAAACCAGCAGCTCCCACCTGATTGACCCGGGGGCTAAGGCTCAGCAATAGGGCTGCCAGGCACCCGCATCGCCCCTTTTTGTGGCACCGATTAAGACCGATTTGTGGGGGCGCCTGATAGTTGATACAACTATTGGAGGAGGGGTGCTTGGACAAGTGATGTTAATTGATACTGGTGCCTCTTATTCAATTCTGAATATGGCCCCCGGCAGAGCCGGGATCTTCCAAACCTCTGAAATTATTGAACTGACAGGGCCGAACGGCCAGAAATCCTCAGTGCCCTTCACAGGGCCCATACCCTTTGAAATTGGGGCTGCCAAAGGGTCTGAAATATTTGGGAAAATAGAAATGAAAGGAAAGACAGGAATTTTAGCTATCTCTGCATTGACAAAGATGGGGGTGGTGGTGGACCTGGCAAACCAAGCATTGCTACACTGCCCACAAATTGATTTGCCCGTCATCCCGGCAAGCCACAGGGTGATGTCAGTGAAAGCCCCTGAGATCCTCGTCCACCCTGAGTGGGAGCCCCGGGTGAAACGGGTCACAGAGCAGTTCCCCCAGGTCTGGGCAAGGAGCAAGCTGGACTGTGGGCAGATTGATGCTGTTGTGTCAATCAAAGGGCCGGATCCGCCTCCTCAGCCTCAGCCCTGGTACCCGGCTGTGGCTGAGGACAGCTTGTGGGACACAGTCAGAACCTTGCTGAACCAGGGCGTGCTGGTGGAGCAGCAGAGCACCAACAACGCCCCAGTGTGGCCCCTGAGGAAAGCTGATGGGAAAATGTGGAAGCTGACAGTTGATTTCAGCACCCTGAACCAAGTCACCCCAGTGCAGACCTCCACAGTGGTCAGGTATCCCAACATCATGGCAGCCATCTCCCGGGGGTCCAAGTGGTTCTCGGTGCTCAGCCTGACCAGCCCATCACTTGCCATCCCCTTGCACCCCGAGTCCTGGCACAAGTTTGCCTTCACGATTCGAGGGCGGCAATTTGCTTTCACCAGAGTCCCTCCGGGTTTCCACAGCGCCCCTGCCATCTGCCATGCCCGCGTGGTGAGGATGTGGGAGCAGATCAGCCACCGGGAGAGCGTGCTGTCCTGTGCTGGTAACATCCTCATCCACACCCAGACAAAGGAGAAGAACCTGGAGGTGCTGGCAGAGGTGCTGGGGGCTGTCCAGAAGACAGGCTTCAGGATCAGCCCCACAAAGGCCCAGCTGTGCTGGAAGGAGGTCTCCTTTGTGGGGGTGACCCTGGGGGAGGAAGGGCGCTCACTGGAAAAGCAGAGGGTTGAGCTAATACAGAAGGTGTCAGCACCGTCTGATGTCACCACCCTGAGGTCCTTCCTGTTCCTCCTGAGGTTGTACCGTGAGTTCATTGAGGGCTATGCAGAGAAAACAGCCTCCCTTTGCCACCTCCTGAAAAAGAACACCCCCTGGGAATGGGGGCCAGAGCAGGACGAGGCAGTGAAGACCTTAAAGGAGAGTGTGGCACGAGCCCCGATGCTGGCACATCCTCAAGGGGACAGACCCTATGTCCTGCAGCTGGCCAGCACAGGCACGGGGCTGCAGGCCACCCTGGGCCAGCAGCACAGTGCCAACCTGCTCCCTGTTGCCCACGCCTCGCGTCTCCTGACGCCAGCTGAGCAACAGTTCAGTGACTACGAGAGGGAGGTTTTAACCTTAACCTGGGCCCTGCAGCACTGGGAGTACCTGGTGGGGTCGGCCCCAGTGCTGCTGAGGACCTCCTGCACCCCAGTGAGGTACCTCTTGTTGGGAAAGGGGGATGAAGGTCCTCTGTGCTGCCCCAGGATGGCCAACTGGGCGTTGGCACTGACCAACAAGGAGGCCCCTGAGGACCTCTCACCTGGTGCCTACAGGGTGGTGATCAGTGCAGAGAGGGATGGGGAGGAGCCCGGAGTCTCCCTTACTGACCCCAAGCCATGGCGGGCGCCCCTCTTTGAGAGCAGCCTCAGCCTGGAGGAAGCCAAGGAGAGAGGCTACGTAGTGTGGTTCGTAGATGGCTCCAACTACCACGAGGAAGGGGTGCCCTACACGGGCTATGCCGCTGTCAACAGGGGCACGGGGGAGGTGGTGAAGGGGAGGTGCCTGCCGCACTCCATCCAGGCTGCCGAGCTGGTGGCCGTGATGGCTGCCCTGGAGAACACGCCGTCAGACAAGCCAGTGGCCGTATTTTCAGACTCGGGTTGGGTGGTGCGTGTGGCGCTGGAGTGGCTGCCCCTCTGGAGGGAGAGGGACATGCAGTCTGCTGATGGCAAGCCCGTCACCTATGCCAAAAAGCTGCTGTACCTGGCAAGGCTGGCAGAGCAGAGGGCGTGCCCAGCACAGATCATTAAGGTCAAGGCCCACAAGAAGGGAACGGAGGAAGCCAAGTGGAACAAGGAGGCAGATGCCAAAGCCAAGCAAGGTGCCAAGGAAGGGCTGATGTGGAAGGCCAGCAAGATATTAGAGAGTGGCCCAGTGTTGGTGGCTCCCAGCAGGCACTGGGAGAGTGTGGATCTGGTGGGCTTGCAGGCACAGGACCCCAGGCTCTGGGAGTTAGCACAGAGCAGGGAGTACAAAGGGTGCAAGGTGTGGAAAGACGTCTCAGGGCTGATCCTGGCACGCAGGGAGGGGGCAGATTTCCCGGTCTGGGTGGTGCCTGAGCTGGTCCGGACAGAGCTGGTGGCCCTGGCTCACGAGCAGGGGCATCTGGGGACAGACAAGACCATGGTGAGGCTGCAGGGTGCTGGGTGGTGGCCCGAAATGAGAGAGGATGTGGAGAGGTATGTCAGCAACTGCCTGACATGTGCAGCCAACAATCCCGATGCCAAAACAGCCAAAGCCGTCCTGGGCCACCAGAGGGTTTCTGGGCCATGGAGCAAGTTGCAGATGGAGTTTATTGGCCCTCTGTCCCAAACAGCCCAAGGCAATAAGTACTGCCTAGTGGTCAGTGATATCTTCACCAAATGGGTGGAAGCATTCCCAGCTCGAAACAACTCAGCCAGTGCAACTGCAAAGATCCTGGTAGAGCACATCTTCTCACAGTGGGGCATCCCAAAGGAGATCCACTCAGATCACGGCCAGCGCTTCATTGGGGAAGTCACAAAAGGGGTGTGCCAGGCCCTGGGAATCAAGCAAAAGCTCCACATCACAGGGCATTTCCAGAAGCCAGTCTCAGCAGAGGGGCTCAACCAACCATTGAAGACAGCACTGAGGAAGCTTGTGAGCCAGCAAAGGAAAGACTGGGATCATAAGCTCCCACTGACCTTGCTGGCACTGAGGGGGTCTCTGGCATCTCAAACACCTTCTCCCCCAAAATTTCCTCCTGCAAGAGACCCGAAGTTTCTGGAACACTGGTGGCAAGGAGGGGAGCCCCCAGATGAAATGCAGCCCCGCGTGCTGATGGACAGGTGGGTCCAGGACATGCTGAGGACGGTGTCAGCCACCTACCACCAACTGGCCTCAGTGCAGGAGACCAGCATCCCTAAGATGGATAAGCAGTTGGGAGTGCTCCTGCGCCCCGTGGAGTGGAACACAGGGGATCTGGTGATATACCGAGTGGTTAGGGAGAAGAATCAGGTGCTGGAACCCCAGTGGATGGGGCCTGTTAGGGTTGTGAACAAGGCCAGCCCCTCTGTGTACCAGGTAGAAATCAGAAAAGGGGCAAAAAGGCAGGAGAAGTGGTTCCATTCTTCACAATTAAAAGCATGGAAGGGAAACTAACGGGGCTGGAGAGCCCGCCTTGCTTATGTTTTGCAGATAAAGGAAAATGGAAGGCGATTGTGACCAGCGGGAAGGGCGATCTTCGTGGCATCACCAGCCCTGTTTGTGCTGCGGGGAAAATGCTTTCAAATTTGTGATTGCAGGATTTACTTTGCTTTCTGGTATGTGCATAGTTCTCAGCACCCAGTGTGTCCAACCAACCCACCAGCATCTTGGTAAAAATGTCATTCATTCTCACTTAGAAAGGCACCTTGACATGCAGGCCACAGCCCAGCACAGGCTTAGGAGGCACACAAAAATTGGGACTGATTGGCCCTGGTCCCAAGCATACATAAAACACACGGGAATCATGGGATTAAATTCTAACAAAGGCTTAAATTTGTCAACAGTGGTTATGCATGGGGCAGAGGTGTACTTGGAAAATGAGTGGGGCTGGGATAGCACAAACAGACTTCCACAGCTGCTGGGAAAGGTGGGACAGCAAATAAAGGTGGGGTGCAGGGTAATTAATGGATCCACTCACCAGCGAGTGACTCAAATCTCTGTCACTGAAATAAAAACTAAGAAGAATCAGAACAAAATCTGTGCTGTGGAGAACTTGGACTGCTGGTACAATTTTACTTTGGTCCAGCCAGTCTTTGTGGTTTGCCTCTGGGCACACAACAGCGTGGGGCTGTCCTTTAAATTCAAGATCAGCACCACAGCACCCTCCTTTGCTGCCATTAAGATCTCAAAGTGCCATTTTTTGGCCTGGCATGCACCCAGTTATGTTGAAATTGGCAACCAGGTAAAACTGGAAATTAAATACTCCCAAGAAGATGTAGCTGACCCCGTGCAAATTAATGGCACCACCGTGACTGTCACAGCCCCTAGTGGCCGCAGGTGGATCATTCCACTGACCTGCCTCTGTGAGACCAAAACATTTGATAGATCTGAACTAGATGTGGAAACTTCATGGTATAATCAGGATTATGGACGCTGCCCACACCTGATCATAACCCTCCAGGTGTGGTGTCAAGGAAACCTGAGCGTAGAAATGTCCCACGAACTTGGAGGAAAGTGGTGGATAGGAGGCCCTGAAGGATTTAAAAAAGAATTTGCCATCACTGCTGTCTTGCCCCCTTTTGTTTCCAAAATAGGTCCTTATGTAGTGAAGAAAAATCACATCCAGGAGCTGTTGACAGGGCCTGTCCGGTCACTAAAGAAGGTGGTGCTGTCTCTCTCCACTGTTAATATTTCCTCTGTCAGACCACACTGTGCCCCTTTCCTGTCTACCCTGCACACTGGCTGGCTGGCATGGCTCCACAGCCGCTCCCTCCAGGGCACCCGGGCCAGGAGGGACCTGCTGGCCACAGCGCTGGGAGGAGGAGCTGCTGGCCTGGGAGTCCTCAACAGCATGGATGCTGAAGTCTTGGCAAACAAGCTGGAGGCTGTCACCTCGGGCGTGCAGGGCCTCCTCAAGCCCCTGAATTCATCCCTGTCCAGCCTTGGGATGGGGCAGTGGCTTGTGTCAGAGGTGCTGCCCACCTGGGAACAAATAAGTGAGAAGGACCATCAGGTGCTGTTGCGAGCCCTGGGCACGGAACAAAGTAACGTCTCTCTTGCTCTTAGCTGCATCCAGGCCCAGATGTGGGTGCAGAGTGTTGTTGCAGGTATCCTGAGAGACGGTGACAACGGTGTCATGCCTACTGAGATCCGAAAGATCGTGTGGGACGCGGCCACAGAGAAGGAGCGGCAGCTCCAAGCCTGGTGGAGGCTCGTCAACTTCACCCACGACCAGGCCCTCAACGCAGTCATTGCCCACGTCCTCACTGTGGCCGAGGCTCGCATTGAAAAGGTCTACCCCATCGTGGCCCTGGGGGTGAACACAAACGGGTCTGTGGTTTACCCCCTGGACCACCGCATGTGGGCCAGGGTGTCTGATGGGAGGTGGGAGACGGTAGATTTGGAAGCCTGCATTTTGGAGAGGGGGCTGGGATTCATATGCGAAGATGATGCCCTTAAGGCAAGCGACGTGTGCTTTGACACCAAAGAAGGGGTGTGCCACTTCGAGATCAACCCCCAGAGCAGTAACAGAACCATGTTAGTGTACGTAGGGAAAGGCTGCGTGTGCTTCAGGACGACGTGTAAATACGTGCAAATTAATGAAGCTTATAACCAGACCGTGTTTAACGACTCAAATATGTGTGCTTGCAATGTAACTACTATTAGAGGCTGTGATTTTGTGTATAAACCACCTGTGTTTACTAGCCAGTTGCTAATCAGAAACTATACCTTGTATCGTAGTATAACCCCGACCCCCATTGGTATGGATTTATCACTTGTAAAAGAGATGTTAGAGCATGCAAATTTGCAGCAGCTGCTAGAAAATGCCAAGGCTGAAGCTAAAAAGATCCTAATAACGGTTCACCACGATGGAAAAGTAATAAAACAGGTAATGGAACGAATTAAGAGGGCGGGAGAACACCACTGGTGGGAAGTGTTTTTCGGCTGGTCCCCCACGGCCACTGGCATTTTCAACGCGCTGCTGCACCCCATTGTAGTTATCCTGCTAATGCAAATCTGTGTGTGCTTTGCCATGGTAGCCACTTGTTACCGGATGAGGCAGGTGAAGCTCTGCTTTGATAACCAGGTGAAAGAAGCAGGGCTGGCCAAGAGCCTCCTGAAATAGTCAAGGGCAAGACTGGGTTGGCCTCTGTGTTTGCCACCAAGAAGATCTTTTGGCTCCGCTGTTGGCTGCAACCCAGTAGGCGTTGAGCGGTGGGGACACACGCCATGCCAGACCTTGATGAGAGGGATGGCCTTCTCTGTTACCAGAGGGCCATCCAGGAGGGGAGGACAGGCCAAGCAGCCTGCAGATGGCATGAGTCACAGAATGGCTGAGGTTGGAAGGGACCTCTTGAGAGGTTTCGTTTAGTCTGAACCCAAGCAGGGTCACCTAGAGCAGATTGTCCAGGACTGTGTTCACCTGGGCTTTGACCATCTCCATGAACGGAGACTCCACAACTTCTCTGGGCAAACCTGTTTCATTGTTTGATCACCCTCATAGTAAAGAAGCAAAAGTTAGCATAAGTAGCTTGTTTTTGAACTTCCCATCCCTAAATACTAATGTTAAGAAGCTGCTCTTGTGTGATTTAAGAGTCCTTAAACCAGGGAGATGGGGGTAAGGAAAGCCAAGGACACTGTCTTTGGAAGGAAAGAGAAGGAAATGTAACACCTGAGCTTGGAAAAGCCCCCATGGAAGATAGCAGGGGTGTGAACAGCCTCAAAGACTTGGAAAAATGGTAAAAGATGAGCAGAACAGAAGACCCTGTAATCACCATGGGCTTTAAGGAGCTGAATCCACATGGACCTTTGCAGCACCACCTCCAGGTTCCCAAGACTCCCAGCACGTCTGGCCAGCGGATTGGTGAGATCTTGTTTTTGGAGCCTGGACATCACTGCTTGCTTTGCTTTGCTTTGCTTTGCTTTTCTTAGTTGTGCATGTACTCAATAAATCTGTCTGTTAGAGAATGGGCTGTCTGTTCAATCACTGCCTCTCACTCATTACCCAGGTTTGTACCCTTGGCTACAGTGGGAAAGAGAAATCCTGGTTAAAAGGGAAAAAAAGTGGGATTTTAATTCTCTTTTATAAGCCCAGATCTCTCACTTGTTTTTTTTTGTCTGCAGAATATTCACTCAAACACAAAGACTTCAGCCTTGGGCTGCAGGATGGGGCTCTGAGCTGATGCACAAACTCACTCCCCTCTCTCACTCTGCCCCTCTCACCTGCATCTCTCCCCGCCTCTGAATACAGAAAGAGCCTCAAAATACACATAGGGGGTCTCAAACAATTTTAAAACATGAGCAGTTTCAAGAATTAGATTAACCACCTCATTTCCAGGCCATGTTCAATTTAATCTCAGAGGTGCTGCACTCTTTGAGAATGGGACAGGGGGTGGGGCGTCACACAGACAAAAAACTCTTTGCAATTTGGGTTGAAATAAATAGATAAAGTCCTTTAACCCAGCAGAAACCAAGTGAAAACTGAGAAATGAATTTAAAACCCACTTTTCACAATCACCAGGCTGAGAAGTGCAGAGAAATATCATGTTGCTGCAGCATAGGTGTTTTAAAGAAATGTAAAATGTTCATAAAAACACTTCCCCTTAAAAATATACATTATAACTGAGCTCATGAAAAAATAAATAAATAAATCATGGTCTAAACCCCTGGAAATCCATTATTTTCCCTCCAAGAACCACAAATACACTCCTTTCACCCTTGGGATGGGAGGGTTGAACTCTCCCTTCACCCCTCCCACCTGGCTGGGAAAGGGCCATTACCTGGTCCCCTCTATGCTTTGCTGCTCCCTTCAGTTTCCCCATCACAAAACCTCACAGAAAACACACCAGTTTATTTTGGTTAAAGCACCTCTCTTACTTGCTAACACCTCGCATGTTTCATCAGAACTAATTTCCCAGTGAAAAATTACCCTTTTACACAAAGCCTTTACCCCTTACACCACAGAAAATTCCCATTACCCACACTTCAATCCCAGGAGTGTGGCCCAGCAGGGATTAGCCCTGGGATGATGGTGTAGCCATAGGGAAAGGGATTCCTACACCTACACACAGGTTTTAGCTGAGCACAGAGCCCTGCACGTGCACCCTCTGCAGCTGCACCCAGCTGCTCCCTCTGCACAGCCAGCTCATGCGTGCACCTGGGTTGGGAAAGTTTAGAAAACGACGAAGTTTCTCCCCCTTCAGTGCCATTTGTTTATCACCACAAACCCAGGAGGGTTTTCACAGCAGCAGCACGACTGCTGTGGCTGTGACACACTTGGGGCTGCAGCCTGGGGGCAGGACCTCAGGACTTGTCTGCTCTCCCAGCAGCTTCAGTAGATGCCAGAAAAGATTCTACCTGTTACAGCAGAGGTTTATGTCCAAAAAGGAGACAGAGGAGTCCTTTTACTTTATTCTAATAAAGGGAGAGGCCATGGGGCATTCCCCTGGGGTCTCTCAAATTTTTGGAGGATGTAGCCTCCTCTTTTATCCCAATTTCCTGGCTGCATTTCCCTTCTCTCTTTCCCCACTGGCTGAGGTACTTAGAGGTACAGACTTCCTGATACACCTAATACCAAAGATTTCCCTCTAATGTTTAACCCTCCCTTTGAATTTTTAATTCTTATGGAATTTAGGGTTTTTCTTCCCCATTGTTTCTCTCATCTTTCAATGTCTAATTTCATCTATCAGCAAACCTAAAGTTTATTTGTAAAAGCAAATATCTTTTTTCCGTTCATCAATCAGTGGAATCCTTCCCATTGTTTATTTCCCAGTGCTGGTTTTATCTACCAGCAGACCCACAGCTTGTTTGTAAAGGCAAAATCCACTATTCCTCTCATACCCAAACCTGCCTGCTCTTCTGAGTCAAATGGGTACCACAACTGGATTTATTCCCTGGTCTTTTTGTCCCTGTCCTCTCTGCTTTGGGGCAGAGTGGACTCTGTGCAGTACATGTGAGCTGTGGCCTGTGGAAGCCCCCCATCCATCCACTATGCTCTGGCTTCCCTCAGCTCCAGCTAGGCAGATCAAAGAGGTGGTTTTCAGCTCTATCCCAGCCTGGCTGCCTCTGTGTCAGGCTGTGAGTGGGTCACTAGCCCCACTGACCCGGCCCCATGGCAATAGTTCAGATTAAATTCTGAAAATTAGGGGTTAAGGTGCTACTGAGAAGCAGTTTTGACTCAACCTGAACAAAGTGATGTAAAAAGAAGCCTTGGTGGAACCTCAGGCCCGCTGGGGTCCTCTTAAAAGTCTAAAAAAATGCCCATAAGGGACAGAAATGTACCAAACACATAATTTAAGACAAGGTAAGTGCTGATCTCTGGATATATCTCATGAGATTGAAGAGAAACTTGACTATTATTTCTCTTGTGTACCTGGTGTGATGGACATTTCCTGCTGCAGCAGAGCATCCTGGTGGTTTTGGAAGGTGGCCTGCAGTCACACAGAGGTGCCACAGAAGGTTCTCACTCCATTTGGGCAGACACAGAGTCTCCATCTCCTCCAAAGCACAGGTGAGTGGCTGTGTGGAGGTATCTGATCATGGCTGCATGGGGCCATCTCCAGAGCCAGCCCTGGGATAAGCACCTAACAGCTACCCTGAACCTAAACATCCCCATGGGCTCCAATCAAATGCAGAAGGAATTTGCACCTGGGTCTTTCCCTGGCTAGGCTTGTACCTGAGGACATTGCTCAGAAAAACCTCAGGCCTTGATTTCCCATCCCCAAAGAGATTACAGCGTTGTATCTTCAGAAAAATGTTCAACAAAGCTTGGAGCTTTTTGTTGGGGGTTCTGCCTGCAAAGCCCTGAAGACCATCGAGGTTCATTTCACACCTCTTTGGGCAGGGCCAGCTGGGCAGATTTCTCTGCCAGAGCTGCCTCTCAAACCCACATCAGCATTTTAACCACAGCCACTCTCTGGTGTTAACTTTGCTTTTCAGACCTGGGGCTTGGCCATGGCTCTTTTTCCAGTCTTTCCTTTGCTCTCTTCCTTCTTTCCCACCTCCAACTTTCACCCCTTCCTGCACCAGCTGCTTTCCACCTTCTTTAAGGCCACTTTTCTTGCTTCTCAAGTGTGACTGTCACTCTAGATCATCCTTCAGGAGTGAGAAAGCCCCAGGGACAGTGATGAAAGGGCAGTGATATAACCTGGCTGATCACAGTTTGTCACCTATGGGCATGATGGAAGAAATGAGCTTTAGGCAGAGGAATAAGGAAGAGCATCAGGACTGAGAGGCACAATAAGGAGAATCTGTTTGAGAGCTAAAATGCTGGGTAGCTTATCTGGGATGTGGGACAGATTATGGTTTGTGTTGATTTTTTTCTCTTTCATAGAGTCTCAGAGAAATTCTGTGATGTGCCAGCACTCAGCATGAAGGGAGATGCTTGATTTATTCCTCACAACAGCCTCAGGAAGTGATCAGATCTACATCAGCCTGGCTGAGAGGGGTCATGAATAACTCAGCAGGGAGTTAGTTTACTCTTAGGAGTGGTGAAATGACTGAAGATGTATCTTGCAGAGGGAATTCTTGTGGGTTCACTCATCTTAAAAGTAAAACACAACTGAAACAAATTCCAGTTCTGAGAGATACCTATCATTAATGTGACTGCTGAATTTGGCAAGGCTAACAAAATACTGTAATTAAGAATTAGGCCTTCTACAGCATGGGACAATCAAAATGCCCTCGATTCTCCAGCTGTTTTCAGCATCTTCACCAGTGGATTGGAGTCATAGGTACCTGGAAAGAGAATAGGAAGTCATGAAGTTACTTGAAATAGTGCAGGCTAGAAGATATGGGGGGAAAATATCTGCCTTAAAAACCTTTAAGTTATCCTTGCTCTCCATAAGCAAATGTTGTTGTAAGGCTACAAAGATGCCTGCTTGCCTATGTTTGCCTAAGCAAATGGCATCAGAAAGTCTAATAAAAATTGCCAAAAAAAGAGAAAGAAACAAATGTTCATTTGTTTTAACAGCATGCCCACCAATGAACAAGAAAGCACCACCACAACAGCAGCGGTGTGTGTGTCCTCACCTCCTTCACACTTCAGAAACCTCATCTGTGATCTTGACCCAGTGAGCTGCCAGAGCAGTAAAATCACAGCGAAAGGTGAGGGAGCTGTGAGGTGAGGCTGGGGGGCAGATGATGCCACACGGTGAGGCAGAGAGGGACACCAGCTTGGGGGGGCTGCTCAGCCTCCTTCCCTGCACCAGCTGCTGCTTCTGGCTGCTTGGAGCAGAGGGGAGAGATGAAAGGCAGGCTGTGCACGGGTGTGCACCCCCTGCTCGCAGTGCAGGGCAGGCAGGGGCTGCCTCTGCTCAGGCTGGTGACACAACACCTCCACCACAGACACAGCACCCGCACCCCTGAATGTGTGCAGCCGGATCTCTTCACTTGTTGAGCTCAGAAAAAAACCAAAGAGACCAAAAAGAGCCGTAAACAAACCTGAAGGCAGGCAGCGAACAGCTGGCATCACCTCNCCCCCCACACACACAGCATCCGCCCCCCTGAATGTGTGCAGCCGGATTTCTTCACTTGTTGAGCTCAGAAAAAAAAACCAAAGAGACCAAAAAGAGCCGTAAACAAACCTGAAGGCAGGCAGCGAACAGCTGGCATCACCTCCTCTGTCTGATTTGAGAGGGAATTTTCTGAAAGCAGAGCCACTTCAATAAAATCCCCTCATTTTAAGGGCAATTCTAAGGAAATGAGTCCCTCTCCTTTAGGCTGTGATGCCCTCAGAGAGTGACATGAAATAACTGAGCAGGGAAGAGACATTCATCCCAAGAGTTTTCAAAAAACATCACAGAACTGTAAGTGCTTGAACAGACTCAAATGCAGCAATGCCAGTTGCTGGCCATTCACAGACAGCCCCAAAATGCAGACTTTATTTAAACCTGATGGGATCTGATGCTGTTTTGCAGGATACAACTCTATTACCAGGGTGCTGATTTCACATCAGCTTCCCAGTTATCCTTCTCCATGCTGAGCATGACAGCATGGAGCAGGGATGGAGCTCACGTGTGAAGAAGCTGCTGGTGCACACTCAAATTTGAAGAGTACACAGAATACAGGTGAAAAAGGTGCCTTCCCAAGGGGCTCTGAGGTCTCTGCACCACTGACATGAGCTGTGGGCCAGGGACCTCAGTGCATGCACGGATGTTGCTCCTGAAGGCCAGCCCAGGTGCTGCCTGAGAGAAACCCACAAAAGCTGAGCCCACGGTGCCCTGACCTGGACTTGCATGAAACTGCAGCACCAGAACTTCTGTTGGCCTCTAAGAAGTGGGAAAAAGAGCCAAATCTTGCAAGCTGCTGAGAAGTCTCACGTTTCAGTGGTGACACCACTTTGCCCAGACGGAGGGACTCATGTGTCCAGGCAGAAATGCAGTTTCCTGGTGTTGCAGCAACATGGGGAGTGCAAAGGGAGAGAGGGAGCATTAGTGGGGTGAAGCTCAGCAAGGCAGAGTGATTTGTTGTATTTTTTTTAAGCACAGCAGCTGGCTATGCCCCCAGCATAGGAAGGACGTGGATCTGCTGAAGTGAGTCCAGAGGAGGCCATGAAGATGCTCACAGGGCTGGAGCACCTCTGCTGTGGGGACAGGATGAGAGAGCTGGGGATGTTCAGCTTGGAGAGGGCTCCAGAGAGACCTTCTAGCATCTTCCATCACCTAAAGAAGCTACACACATAGATTGACATAATACAGTTCCAAAATAAACATTTTGAGGGAAAAAGCTTACCTAAATGCAAGAGGTATCACAGCCAATGTGTTTCTCACACATCATGATATTATTGATAACTGTGGTTCAGTTTGTGGAGCTTGAATTTATAATGCAGATGGTTTGGAAACATCTAGCACTTAGCTTTGGGGAAAAAAAACTTCATTTCAACTGTTTGTTAGGTTAGTGCTCGGAGCACTGCTGGGAACTGTTTCATCCTTAATTCTAAGGAATCCTACCTCACTTTCAGGGTGTCTTTTAAATCTCCCCTCTCCCACACAAACAGATTTTCAGTTTTCTCCACAGCTCTCACAGAGAAAAAACCCACAATGTACTACTTCTTTCACAATCCCCTCACTGAGAATCTAGTTTTCTTTCAAACTTTCATATCTCAAGTATAGAAGCAGCAAGGACCTGAGCCTGTCAATGCAGGAAGAAAAGGTCTGTGACCTGAAATCTGTGGTTTTGCCAGGTGTTGTTAAGTATCAATTCTGCAGTGAAGCCCAACTGTGTGATGAGTGGCACCAGCACGTTGTGCAAGGTGGGCTCCCACAGGTGTTTAGGACTTGTGGATATGTCAGTCACCTGTGGAAACTTTGATTTAAGTTTTTTGCCCACCCTCAGTGTTTCACCCTGGAGCAGGAGTGGCTGACAGCACACTCCTAGGAGCAAATCTGGGCAGGCATTTTTCTGCAGCCCTCTGAAATCAAAGCAGGATTTTCCTAAATTCAATAGGAATCAATGCCTAAACTTTTATTTTGCCAGGAAAAAAAAAAAAAAACAACAAAAAACCAAACCAAAACAAAAAAACCCAAACAAACAAAAAACCAAAAAAAGCCCCAACCTGGTTGAAATAGCACTTCATTGCTTTCAACTGTAAATTGAGCTCTGAAAAGGAGATGAAGAACCCTTGGTGCTCCTTTTCCAAAGTTACAGATTTCCCACAGATTTATGGCACTGCACTTATTTATAGTTTCCTATTCATTGGGGGTTTTTGTGACTATTTTTGTGACACCTGTTGTAGGGTACACTCAAGAACTGTTACAGCTGGTCAGGGTTAAAAAATACCATGCTTGGCTGCTCAACACCTTGCTCTGAAAACAGAAGCAGGATGGGAAACAGGTACATCTGGAGCGACACCAGCAGATCTGGCAGGGCTCTGACCTCCTCCCCCAGGCCATTTCCACCACTGGATGTCCAGAAGAACCAGGAGCTACAACAGGTTGTGGTTAGAAAAGCTGCAGCTGGAAGAGCTCATCTGGCACCACACTCGTGGTAAATCACAGGAGAAGCTCGTGCAAAGAGAATACAAATATCCCAGCCTTTACCCTGGTGCTTTCCTCTTGGTGTTCTGGCAGATAAACACAGCCACCAAGCTCACTGTCACCTTCTGGGGTGTGGGATGGCAGTGCTGGCCAGTAGCTCCGTGCTGAAAAAAGCCCTTAATTTAATTAAGCTGTAATAGTTCTCTGACTTGCTCAAACCACTGTTTTACACTGTGATCTGGTTCCACAGGTAAATGGCACATTTAAAATGCAGCACAAGGTGTTGCACTTGGGTAATTTATAGTGATTTTGGTTGAATGCCTCTCAACCTTTAAGGAAACATGCTTGGAAAAGTTAAAAGGTTAGATATGACAAGGATGTGGCTCATAAGCCAGCAGTGGGGTTAACCTGGCAGGTGTTGGTGCTCCCTGTGTGCCCCTCTGAAACCACAGCCCAAGTTCAGGGCACACAAGGTGATTCAGTGGTTCTCCCTTTCTTTGGTGAGAACCTTCCACTGTGGAAACAACTTGTTGCTCACTTCACTCTGAGATGTTCAGTTTCAGTTGTGGACTTTTTCAGGCAGACTGTGAAGCAGGATCTTGCCACAAATTATTCACATACTGCAGCCAGTCATGAAACCAATGTATAAAAAGTCATAAAGGGGAAAACAAACTATAAAATAGTGACAGTATTTTGCACATTGATGGCACTCTTCACAGGGCAATGAGTGTGACAGCTGTGTTCAGAGATGAGTATCTGGGCTCCACTGTGTTCACTGAACAAGCAATTCCACTGCTTGAAGGCATTTCCTTTTACTCCTGCTCCCTCTGAAGGGTGGTCTTACCTCCCTCTAGGGTTGGCTGCCCTTTATGGAGAGTTCCAGCAGATCTGTTTGCCTGTGAGGGAGAGCAGCAGACACAGGGACACAAGGATGCCCAAGGAATGGTAACCTTCAGGAGAAAGGAAGGAAAGTGGCAGCAGCAATCTGCTTCAGGGGCGCAGCATGGCCAGGAGAAATCTGTCAGGATCCCTTTTGCACCATTTGTGGCTGAAACAAGAGGCCTTGGAAGAGCTACTGAATCCAGGTGACCTGGTGAACCAGGGACAGAGCAAAAATTGAAATGCAGGAGTCCTCCATTCAAGCTCAGTATTAAACAGCAGCTTTAACCTTGGTTTTGTGCTCTCCATGTACTCAGTTTTACCTTGTCCTTTATGTAAGGAGCAGTTCCTTCACAAAGCCAAGCAGCACACACATTCTCCAGACAAGGAACAGCTCTAATTTAGTTCAGCTGGGCCTGCAGAGAGGAACACTTGTACCTGCCCTGGACACTTTGGTCTCCAAGGGGTCTCCAGGAAGATCTAAAGATTTTCTGCTCAGATGTGACAAAGATCTGTGGCTCCATTTGTTTCTCAAATCAGAATTGTAATGCTTTGGTGGCTTAAATGGGAGGAACAGATGAATAGAATTAGATTTCATTACTGACATTTGTCTCTAATAAGTGAAAAAATATATATTTAAGTAAAGAGTAAATGACATCATCAGTCTCTGTGCTTAATACTTTAAATGTAAATAACTGCTGGCACAAATGTGAGAGGCCAGGAACAAGGAAATCAGGAAACACATCAACAATAACCATTATTTATGACCTTAGAAAATTGGTTATTGCCTACCTAAATTAAAGCTGTAAGTCACTTCTGCTAGATGAGAATCTGCTATGTCTCATTTGCAGCATTTATGTCATAGATGCATCATTTTTTAATGGAAATGTGACAAGAACATTTCATTTGGGATCTGATCTTTCATGTTTGACACCAAGAACCTTAGTTTAGAGCATGGTTTCTGCAACCCCTTTCCAGTGGGTGGGCGAGCAGAGTTCACATTTGGGAATGATCAAATCAAATGAGCAAACCAAAACCATTTCCTTGTTCTGCCAAATCATGCCTTTTCCCTATTTTCAGAGATGTTAATCTCCTCCTCCTGACTTCCAAAAGTGCAACTCTTTTTTCAAAAGCAAGTCAATTGGCACTTATTCCCCTTCAATTAGTGTGTTCACAGTGTACAAGTGGAGTACTACATCATGGCCTTTCCATCTCCTGGGAAGTTTTCTAAGTTTTTTCAGACTGCCTTCCTAAGAAAAGGAGGTCTATGTGAGCACATGGAGCAAGGGTTCCCTAGTAATAAATGACACTGGCCAAATCTGCACAGCCTCTGTGACAGAGTGGCAGAAACTCAGAGGAAAGATCAGATCTGAGTGAGAAAAGAGATACACTGAGGAAAGCAGAGGCATTACCAGTCTCACATAAAGACTAGAAGAGTTCAGGAAAGGGAACTGAAACAAGAACCCCATGTACACTTTGAACTTAAAACTGAATCCTCATGGACCTTTGGCTGAGGTTCCTGGGACTTCTGACCAATGACACCTGTCTGGCACCTACATGTCCCTGCTCAGCTCAGCTTAGCTTAATTCAGTTTGTCTGTTAGAGGATGGACTAAACTGCTTGGCAGCTCAGGTTCTGACTACCCAGATTATTTAATTTAGCAGTAGCAGGAAAAATCTAGAGCCAAGGTTGCAATCAACCACAAAATACAAATTCAAAAAGAAACCAGAATAAAAAGCAGACTACATTATTTTTCTGGAAGGCTTTTCAACCTTCCTCTTACACTCACAAAACTAAAACTAAGAGAAATCAGACAGAATTCAAGGTTTTGAGGGCCCTGGTCTCTGCTCTATCCCACAGCACAATAACCCACAACAGAAAGCTTCAGTTGGGCAAATTTACTGAGCACAGCAGCTGAGCACAGGTGGCTCTTCAAACAGACCCACCCTGGGGAAAGCACAGAGTGGTGCCCACCAACAGTGTGATGGCTTTCAGGTCCCACATCAAGGCTTACAGAAGCTTTCCTGTGACCTGAAGACAACGAGAGAGACACTAAAGAGCCTCTTATGAACTTGCTTTTAAATGATCAGTTTTCAGAACTTCACTGTATTTGCTCAGGCCAGCAGCTTTCAGTGCAATGTCACACAGGCTTCAGGTGCTCTGCACAAGCCCTGCTCTGAACTGCAGGCAGCCTGTGCAATTCCCCTCTTTCTCTTGCCTTTCCCTGCCCACCCCAGGACCTGTAGAAGGTGATGTTTCCAATGTCTGTGGCTTACTGAAGGTCTCACTCATGAGTCCTGGGAGCAGCACAAGAGCTTGAACATATCATGGAATTATAAAATCATAGAATAGTTTGGGTTGGAAGGGACATTTATAGATCTTCTAATCCAGCCCCCTGCCCTAGATCAGGCTGCTCAAAGCTCAAATCCAACCTGGCCTTGAGCACTTCCAGGGATGGGGCATCCATGGATTCTTCGGGTAGCCTTTGCCAGGACCTCACCATCCTCACAGGGAACAATTTCTTCTAATATCCAATCTAAACTTGGCTTCTTGTTTGAAGCAATTCCCTCTTTTCCTGTCACTCCAGGTCCTTGCCCAGAGTCCCTCTCCAACTCTCTCATAGCCCCTTTAGGCACTGGAAGGTGCTGGAAGATCTCCTGGAGCCTTCTCCTCTCCAGGCTGAACACGCCCAGCTCTCTCAGCCTGTCCCCCCATCAGAGGTGCTCCAGCCCTCTGAGCATCTCTGTGGCCCCCTCTGGAGTTTCTCCAGCAGATTAATGTGTTTCTTATGCTGCGAACAACAGAGCTGGATGCAGTATTTGAGGTGGGGTCTCACCAGAACAGAGCAGAGAGGCAGACTGCAAAAGAGGCACAAAACTCAAAGCACATCATGGTCCCATTCCATGCAAGAGTCCTGACACAATGACATAAACAGCATTTATAAACAATACAGCCTCTGCTGCAGTTTTACACTAGAATTTATGGATTTTACACTAGTATTGATGAAGGGAGCTGGTAAGGTGTCCTGTTGCAGTGTAACCATGACTTAAACATTAATAAAGAGTATTTCTGATGTCTGAAGTGATGCAAGATAATTCCAGCAAACTGTGGAATCATCAAGTGCTGATGAGAATAAACCATTCTGAAAAATTAAACAGTGTTATAGATACTTCACCCAAAGCAAACACCAACAGATACCAATCTAGTCAGTCCAGACTTAATTAAAATAAATTAAAATAAGATCAGTTTAAACATTATGTGAGACAGTATCACCCCAGGAGTGTGGCCCCAACAAGGAATGTCAAACTGGGTATCAAAATACTGCTGATTGGCATGGAGTGCCATTTGTTTCCAATGCAGGAATTAATTTTCCAATAAAAACTTTATTTTTATGACATACAATGGGCCTGGTGGCTCATCTTTTAGAGATTCTGTATGCTGTGGTGTGAGTCATCCAAAAAAGTTCAATATTCTACTGTTACTGATTCATGCAGCTTAACACCTTCAACAGAGTGAAAGATGGACACAATAACTTGAGTTGAATCACACAAGAAAATCCAATGACTAAGTTCTGACCATTAGATGAAAGCCCTCCTTGCACACAAAATACATGAATTGCCAGTGTTTGTAGCAGAAAAGGCATTTACAGAGGAAAATTGCAATTTGCTCAAGTGTACTGAACTGTAAAAACAGCTACCTAGAGAAATATAGATGGAACAATATTCTCTACTAAAAACCTCCCAGTTAAAACCCAGTTAAAAAAAGGCCAATTGCAGCTAGGCACAAGTCTATGAAATGTTGCTATCATGGGCAGTATTCATTCTATTTCAATTTGCATAACTTCTCACTGGAAAACATGTATTTGTTTCAAAGACAGACTTCTTTGAATGAATTAAGGACAGTGCTTTCTGTATATTTTCCTTGGATTAGCAGTGAACTTGGCACAGCCTTCTTGGCAGACACAACCCAACCAAGGGCACACTACAAAAAAAGCCCTAAAACTTTTTAATGCAAAATTTAAAATGAGGTTTAGTTCACCTTTTTCTTGCTGACCACTGTGCTGAAAAGATTGGATTATAGGGAGTAACAGTCTGGTTGGCCAAGTAACATCTATTGTGCCTCCTGGAGCAATCCTGAGCCCTGCTGTGTCCTTGTCCTCAATATTTTACAGTAGCTGATGAATTGCACAGAAATATATTCTAGGGACAGCTGCAAATATTACCCTTCTCCGTTATTACAAGATGCATTTTCATTCCTCGGTGTTGTAAAAAGGCTGGAAGGACTTATGAATCTTTCTTCTTTGTAAATTCGTAATATTTTTGTTCTCTTTTCATATTATTGTCTTTTCTCTTGCTCATTAAGTCAATTTCCCACCTCTTAACAATGTAGTCCCTCTGTTTGTGCTCAATCTTTGCCAATATAAAATTAAGCTGCTACAGCTGAGTCAGCAGTGATGAATGCAGAGCTACAGTAACCTCTTACCTCAGTCTAACACTTACAGTGCTGTTAATTCATTTGTCCCAAGAGAGGAACAGCCTCAAAAATAAAGACACAGAATTCAAAACATTTGTCTCCATTTTGGAGCCTTAAAGATTCACTCTGCTCAGGTTTTCTGCAGGGTCATGGGATGATGGTTAACACATCTGACATGGAACAGGCAGGGTTCCCAAGCAGTAACTTGGCTGGGGAGGGCAGGGCAGAACCTTGAGCATGGCAATGTCACCTGCTTTGATGCAGCTCCTGGCACTCCCCTGCTGTTCCATTAGCAAAAAGCATGGGAGCTCAGCTCCAGCTCTGCCAGTGTCACACAGCCAAGCACAGCTCAGCTGCTGCCCCAGGCCCCCAGCAGGGGAATAATTAGCATTGACTCCATGATTGCAGAAGGCTGATCAATTGCTTTATTATATCATCTTNACAGTGCTGTTAATTCATTTGTCCCAAGAGAGGAACAGCCTCAAAAATAAAGACACAGAATTCAAAACATTTGTCTCCATTTCGGAACCCTAAAGATTCGTTCTGCTCAGGTTTTCTGCAGGGTCATGGGATGATGGTTAACACATCTGACATGGAACAGGCAGGGTTCCCAAGCAGTAACTTGGCTGGGGAGGGCAGGGCAGAACCTTGAGCATGGCAATGTCACCTGCTTTGATGCAGCTCCTGGCACTCCCCTGCTGTTCCATTAGCAAAAAGCATGGGAGCTCAGCTCCAGCTCTGCCAGTGTCACACAGCCAAGCACAGCTCAGCTGCTGCCCCAGGCCCCCAGCAGGGGAATAATTAGCATTGACTCCATGATTGCAGAAGGCTGATCAATTGCTTTATTATATCATCTTACAGTATATTATACTATACTTGTATTACACTATATTACAGTAGCAAGAGCTCTCACTCACTCCTGACTAGAAAAACCCGTGACTCTCCTGAGAGTCCTGACACAGCTGTGGATCCAATTGGTCAATCAATCCAAACACCATCACCAGAATCCAATCAAGCAATCACCTTGGGTAAACAATTCCACATGGGCACAAACACATGAACAGAAAGAGAGATAATAATTGTTTGAATTCATTCTCCTAACTTTCCCAGGCTGAAGCCTGAGAGAATTCTCTCTGTTCTCTCTTTGACTGAACTGAGAGCTTCCACACTCAGCCTCGCCTGCTTCCCCCAGCCCAGACAAGGTCAGGACATCCTGATCCACAAATGGGGACAGCAGCTGCTGCTGGGGATGGCTGGGAGCACAACAACTTCAGAAGTGCTGGGTAACCACTTTTAAAAACCCTGATCTGGTATTATTTCAGCCTCAAGCCACATGAAAAAAATATACAAACACACATAGCATTTTTCTTTTTATTTCTGTGTAGTTACCAGATTTTTAGGCAAATATATGTTTGTGTGTATATACATATATTAAAAAAAAAATATACATATAGGTAATGCTGGGCAGGGTATTTATACATGGTATTCTGACACACTGCACGAGGCAAGCTCAGGATAAACTGATGTGTCTCTCACTTAAATCCCAGCCAGGCAGCGAGCTGTAAATGGCCTTCAGTTTGTTCTGGGACACTGCAGGCTCCTTCCCAAGGGCACCACTACATCCACAGCTGCTAAATGACACATCCCTGCTCACTCCCAGAGAGGGCTCATGAACAAGTCTGGCCTTTCTCCTCCTAACTCTGCCTCAAGGCCATTTGTTTTACACAAAACTGACAGAGCATGGGGAGATCTACGCTCCCACTGCCTGTGTGCAAGCAGTTCTATAAATATTAAGCTGAATTTCAGGTTTTTTGCTTTCAGATTCACAAGACATCTTTCCTGGCAAGAAAAATTTCTTTAAAAGGCTACCTGACAGTTTGTAACTATGTCATCAGAAATTTTTGAAGGAATCAATCAAAAGCTGTGGCCCTGCAGAACTGCCAGACTGATATTGTCATTTATATGCCTCCAAAATATTTAATGGTGCTGGCAGTGTGAATTTGGAGTGGAACAAATTTCTGACATTAAGAAATGGTTCACTGCAGAGCAGACCAACTACTGATTGTCACAAAAGTGCAGCTCTTTAATAAAAATATATTGATAAAAATGTTTAAGAAATGTAAGACGAGATTTTAGTTGTCGTTTTGTTTTTAATAAAAGATACAAGCATTTGTAACACATGATGAAGTCAACCAATAATTTTCAGTGTTGTTTTCCCTTTATTTTTGGTCTAAACAGTTTGTTTGTCAACAGCCAAATGTCAGAGGGGAAACCAGATTTCTGGAGTGGAGATGTGGACCCAGGCCACATCTCCTATTTACCAGGACCCACTGGCAATATCTCCTCGTGTGATTCTTAGTAAATCTTATGGTCTGTCCTTGCCACGGGTTCCTCAGCTGTGTTTTGGAACTTATGGCACCTGGCAGTGCCACAGACATGCTGTGAGAGTTCATGGCTTGTGAAGTCCACTGACATACCATGGCTACAGCAAACATTAACAGCAGTTTAAGTATCTAAAAGGAATGCATAAGTGAAGCAGAAAACATAAGGAGATTCTGGAGAGCAAATTATGAATCTGATCCTACTGAAATGCTAAGAAGGGCTTGGCAGGTGATTTTAGCACAAGATATTTAGCCTCAGATACTCATGAGATTCCATGAGGAGAATTGCAAAGATCCCTCAAAGATTTAATTTCACATTCATGGGAAGTGTGGAGCACTGTAACAATTCCCTCTGGCTTCTGGGGTGAGAAATCCCACTGAACAGATTGGTACCTCTGCAGCTATGGCCCTGTTTTCAGTTTCACAACACACCATCTGCCTCACCTGTACCATTTGCTTTGCCCCATCATCCTTCCTAAGCACTACAGAAATACTTCTTTTCAGAGGGAACTGGGCTGCAAAAAGTACCTGTCAGAGCTGATTAGACAGAATGGGAAATGAGTGTTCAGGCACCATCCAGGCATAAAGGGAAAATCCAGCAATAAAACTGGCAACATCTTCCTGTTCTGTCGTCCTTCACTTGTGTGCCCAGAAAGTAAATGTGAAATGCAGCCTAGACTTCCATGAATGTACTGCCTAAAAGCTGTTCTTTAAATAGCAGATATTTGTGCCAAGAGAAACAAAATATAATTGTTGTTCGATTGTCAAGGCCAAAGAAAGAAGACCCTGGAGACTACTGCTACCCATAGTGACACAATTCTTTTCACTACCAACTCTCAGCAACCATTTAGTATTTCTTGTGATTACTTTAGCTCTTTGATGATTCAAGAACTTAAAGTCTAGGACAGAGAATCAGTGCCAAAACGATTTTATCTATCAAAATGCCTGCAAAGTGCTAAAAAAGCAAAACAGATGCACACAAAAGTCAATCAGTATTCCTTCTTGGGTGTGTAACACTATTCATTTATAGTAGTCATCTGAGACACTTGGGCATTTTGATAGAGGGCTGCTTTACAATCAGACTTAAATTCCAAATGTGCTCCAGAGGCTATGGAGCCCTAACAGAGAAGAAAGACAGGTGGGAGGAGGTGAGAAAGAAGAAGGCTGGAAAGTTGGTTTATGCCTCTGCACAGAGACAGGGGACAAGACTTGGTCAACACCCTTAAATATACATTCTCACATTTAGGTACTTTTGTATTTAGGCTTTTAAGTTTGAATTCTGGTTTTCACTTCTGTGCATCTCTGAATCCTGCAAAGATAGCATGGGAGAAATGAGTTACTGCAAAGGGATGAGTTAAAACTTAATTCATATGAATGTAACTTTGATGGACCTTTCAGTATTACCCTAAGCAGCAGAACTGGCATAAAGGACATCACTTAAAATGACTGTTTTCAGGTGGGGTATGAACAATCTTTGTTTGAATTCACTGGTTTTATCAGAAAACAGGTGTTTCAAAACTGTTCAAAGTGCTTGACTCCTTTGAGCAAACACAGTCAGTGAATTTGCTGCATCACTGCTCCCTCTGAGCCAATGTTCACCTTAAGTCACACTTGGAGTTCTGCCTCATAATTTAACTTTTTACAATACCATTTTAAAAGCTTGAGATAGAGGTTTATAAGGTAATAATTTGTTTCAAAACGAATGTTTTAATTAATTGGTCTCAGTCTTACAAATTCTCCAGCATAAGACAAGCCACAAGCCGTGGATCACTGAAAATTTATTAATTACCAAAACCCACTCAAACTTTACTAAGACTGGTGGATGAAGAGTTTCCTAAACACATCCACTTTTGCTGTCATAAAAATGACTTCTCATTCTTATCTCCAATGTGACTTAAAAATGGCATGAATAAATAGAAAGAAACTTATTGAAGCAGAATAAATCATAACAATAAATGCATGCTTGAAAGCCAGCATACTATTTATTGGTGTAATTTTCTAACTTGTGCATTCTGAGAGAAGACACAGCACCCAATACATCAGATGAAGTGACATTAAAAGCAGTCTGAGATAACAGTGAATAACAGTGAAGACTGAGAATAACTTCATTGTTTCAATGTTCAGACACAGAAATTATGGACATTGAGAAGGCAATGGGAACTTCAGGCTCTCTTAACAAAAAACCTGAAGCCCTTTAAATAAATAAAAAGAATAAAAGTAACTGAGGTGGATTTTGAAAAACTGAAACCAAACAAGTTGCCTGATAATAATGAATCAGACTCTTACTGTGTGAATTGAAATATGATTTGCTTACTGTTTCTCTATTCTACATTGTGATCTTAGAATCACACACAGCTTTTAAAAAAGTATTTTTTCCTCATTGTCACAGCAATTCCATAAAGCCACTAAAACTTTGAGGTGAGAATGCTTAAGGACATTTTAACATTATTATATTTGCAAATTTTACCACTTGAGAGAAGCTTGGGAATGTTTTTCCAACTTTAAACCTTTGCTGTCTGTTTTCTTACTTTTGCTGCATTAATTGTAGAGGAATCTTTGTAGAATTCCATGTAGGAAAGACAAGGAAAAAAGTGTTCCCTGGGGGCAATATAAACGTGGTAGGAAAAATAGTAACATTAATTAAAATATCAGAAACCAGGTAATTTTAAAAAGTCTGTTCACCCCAGGATTTTCTACCACTTGATTAAAAAGGAAATGCTCCCAGCTTTAGCCTGTTATTAACTTTTCTTTCCCAATACTTCAGGGCAAAGAAGACAGAGTAATGGAGTAAAGAAAATGTCTAGGCTAGACAAACCCCTTAAGGCAAAGGCATAAAGTTTCAAGTTCAAGGTACTAAACCCACAAAATGACATGGCCAAATTGTACCTTCAGATGCCAAGAGCAAACACAGCATTTTAATGAGAAGTAGGTGGATGTGCATGAATCAGGTACAACAACTGCAGTTCCTCAAGAGCAAACACTGACTCACACCTTCTCTCAGTTTATGAGCCCTTCCACACAGCACCTCTGAGGCACATCCTCACAAGCCATGGGTGTGGGAATCCCTGAAATCAGAGGGTTTTGGGAAAGCTGCAAAAGGCAGGCCTCAGAGAGAGCAGAACTGCAATTAGAGCTGAGCAGCAGCCTTAAGATTTGTCAGCAGAAAAGTTCTATGAGATGTAGAAAGTAATGACCAATAGAACAATGGTCTGTGTATTAATGGTTGTCTAGAATAACTCCCCAAGCTACAGAAATGTATATCTAGTGAGATATTAGGAAGTTCTAAGCTCAATAATGGAACTCTGAGCATTGTTTTTCAATGCTTACAAGCAGGTATTGTATTCAAAATAAGCGAGCATTGTTTTAACCAAAGGTACGTGTGCTTATAGTGGTTGGATAGAACTACTGTCAATGTGCTTTTGCTTTGTGTGATTGGTCATAAAACTTTTAAAGTGAGTTGTAACATTGAGTTCTTTGTCTGCTGCTGTGGATGCGAGCTGCTGGCATCTTCCCATTGTCACAACCATGTAATGAGGCTGATGCTGGAAAATAAACAGCTCGAGAGGCGTCCCACAGCAGTCTCGTCCCGTTTGTGATTTGTACATAGATCCCTGGCCAGCAATAATGGGGTTACACACCTCACCAGGAGCACCTGCCAGCCCCACTGGAACTGTGCATGCTCAAGCCTGTCCCAGCAGCACACAGCAGGGATTAATTTGCATCATGTGCACCTCATTAATCTGCATTTCTTTCACTCTGGAAGCAGCAAAGGCAGGCGCCTGCACGCTGTCATTGTCCCAGCTGACTGCTTGCAGCTCCACATGATGGTAAAACTCTAGTGCTTGTCATCAGGCCATCATATTCCTGCTCCATAAAGGGAGGAAAGATGAATAAAAACTTGGATGCTGAGAGTATCAGGTGTCTCAAACTGCAGGCAAAGAGCAGCACTGAAAGCCCTTTTGGCTGTGGGCAGCAGGAAGCATGGTCAGTGCACAGGAGGAGTCAGAGAGCAAACATAGAAATTCACTCAGGGATCCACAGAAATTCAGCTTAGAAAGGGCAGGCGAAGGTAATAGACTTTAAATCCCCTATCAGGTACACTGGACCGTGGTGTTACAGCTCTGTATTCCAAATGAGGAAGGGAGGCTCTACCAGTGAGATTTCCATTTCAGCACTTAGGTGAAAGGCTTTTCTCCAAGGAAACAATATTGTAGTAGCATTAAATTTTCATTTTCTCAGTGAGTTTACTCTCTGAATATATTTTGAGTGATTTTTGTTTTGTTTTCAAAGCTCATGGGAATGCAAAAAAAATGAAACACCAAACTGGCTTCTGCTTGGAAATGAATGCTGTTAATGCTGGCACTGCATGTTCCCATAAACTCGTGTCATCACTCAAATCCTAAGAATCTTCCCCCACAGAGGACCATAACAAGAGTTAACTTACAAGCTTTCATATGCATCTTTGAACACTCCATTAGCATTAATTTGGCTACAACACAGGACTAAGCCTGTCCTCTGCTTCTTCCTTCCTATCACACCCATGAGAACTGGGCCAGATTATCAGTGCTGCAGCAGACTGAAATCAGCTATTCTGCTTTTATCAGGAAAAAGAAAAAAGCTGCACTTTTTTAAAGTGTCAAAAAATGTTTACTGAACCCAGTAGCTCAGGATTTCAGAAAACAAGTATTTGATTTTTTTTTGTTTCAGTTTCTGTGAGCATGGTTTGACCCAGCTGTGCTTTACTTCTGGAAACACACCATCAAAACTTGATTAGGATGCAGCAGAAAGCTGATTAAATATTCTGAGTGGTTGATTCCTCCCAAAGAAGAATCCTTAGGATAACAGACTCTTTTCCCTTTCCACACTGGCATGTTTTAGTCCTCCTTGTGCCCTAAGAACACAGTAAGAAATACACCCCACTTTGCAGACTCTCTGGGGCAGGTTAAGACAAGGTACTTGTCCTTCTGCCCAGCTCTTTTCTGACACACAAATGCTCCCATAGGATTGTAAGAGAGCAGTTTGTACAATGTTATTTCCTCTCAGTGCCCTTTAAGAGGGGTTTGTGGAATCCTGGGTGAGAAACATGATCAGTAAATTGGTACCCAAACTCCTCCTCCTCTCCAGTAACTGAATAAGATGTGCTGAAGAAGGGAGAGGGGAAAATTAATAATTTCTAACATATGAGAGCTATTTATTGAGTCTTGGTAAAGGATGCATGACTTTAACCACAGATCGACTCCATTCCTACAGGTACCAAGGGGTTTTAACTTGTTAACACTGAGTCAAAAGAAATTCCTTACACTAAAACAAAGAAAAAGAAACAAAAATTATGAATTATAAATTCTTTATAATTTTATCACACAACACACACATGCTCCAAAGGGAGGATGTGTGTGCTGTGTGATAAAATTATTAAGGATTGTGCCATTGAGTCTTTCCAAAGCTGAAAGTTATTGCTGATTTTGCATTGAAGAAAAGGATACCCTCTGTTCTCACAGATTCTCAGACCAGAAAGTACCCATAATATGCAGTCCCACACCTCTGTTTGGCACAGGTGTGAACTGACAAACACAACCAACAACCCTTGCTGTGTCTGGCTCATGACAAAACCTGCACCAGCTCTGCACTAAAAAGAAGAGTGTGAGCTACCTCTAAAGGTTAAAAACCACAACCCTCAGACTCCTAAACCCCTTGAAATTTCCAGGAGTTCAAAATGCTTCTGAAGCTGTTAATGTACCAAAGCAGCTTTTGGAGTTCAGAAACATGACAATTCAATATAGGAAATATGTGTGAAAATAGGAATTTAAACCTAAACATAGCAAGACCACACTGAAACTTTCCCCAAGTATATTCCTTTGGAGAGCTCTCATACTTTCCTCCAGAAAGCTGACTGCTTAAAATAGCTGTCAGCTTTCTAAAGGGAGTGATTAATTCCACTGGAGTTATTTCTGCTTCCAAGAATATGAATAAATTTAACTGACAATGAGGAAAGCTGCTGCTAATGGATGTCTCACATATTTTAAATAAAGCCCACATTTATGTGTTGCTAAGTGTGTGGTTTTTTTAGTTTTTTAACTTGATTTTCATTATACAACCTATCAGTCAGTGCTTATAAACCACTGACCAAAGCCATTCAATGACTGCTAGTGACTGCTAGTAATTAGTTAGTAACTGCCTTGTAATTGCCCCAGAGCTAGT
>VXBC01000932.1:102566-190284 GCA_013399945.1 Ploceus nigricollis | reverse complement strand
GCTAGTAAGTCCCGAGGAACTGCTCAGTAACTACAAGAAGAATCTCTCAGTAACTCCTAGGAAGAGAGTAACAACATTGCAATAACTAAATAATAATAATGATAATAATAATATAATTATATTAATATAATAATTGTGGTAACTGCTGGTAACATCTCAGTGCCTAACAACTGCTAGTAATGACTTTATAGCTGTCTAATATCTAACATTTACTAATCTAAATATCTAACAATTACTAATATATATCTAACATTTACTAATCTAATATCTAACAATTACCAAATTACTAATTACTGCCTTGTAACTGCCTCGTAAATAATAGTTACTGCCTAACAGCTCCTAGTAGCTATTTAATACCTGCCTAATAATTAGTAGTAACTGCCTGGTAACTGCCTAGTTAATACCATGCCTAATAGCAGCCCTTCCCTTCATGGCCCCATGGACCCATCCCTTTTCAGGGCTGAATTCCCCTCAGCCCCCATTGTTTGCACCCCAAGGAGAATGAGCAGAGTAATTCCTCCCCACTTTTCCCTGCTGTTGCCCCAAAAAGTGACTTCCCTGAGATCAGAGCCTCCCCTCACCCTGTGAGGGGTCACACTGGATGGTTAAAGCTGAATTGCAGTGGCCAGATGAGTCTGAGGAGCTCCTGCTTGGCACAGGGATTTTTTCCTCCTGCTTTTTCCTTTTTTTCCCTCTCTAATTCATGGCTTGTCTGAGCTCTGCTGGCAACAGTCCAAAGCTGCTGCCATTAAATTTGATAAAATCGTGCTTTGGGTAAGTTTTAGAGGGCAGCAGAGGGTGCTGTTAGTTCTCCTGTTGGGAGGATGGGGCCACTCACCCCTCCAGCCCAGAATCCAGACAGACCCAAAGCACAGAATCATCTCCTGCTGAGGGCTCAGCCTTGCTCCACAATCCAAAACTGGTGTTCTTTGAAATTCAATGTTTGTTTCAAGGGGCTCAGAGCAGGTTCACTGCTATAAATACAGATTGAAAAAGAAGGAATCCCTGATATCCAGCATCTACTTTGAAAATGCAGATTCTTTGTTGTAATTTTATTATTTCTGTTATTCTATTCTGTATTATTTGTTATCTGGGAACCAGAAACAAGGCTTGGTGTGATTAATGACTCTGTTCAATATAGCCACACTCCAAGCTGTGGGAGTTTGGGAGGAAAAAACCAATCAGCACTGATTTTGAGGTGCTGAAATCCTCCTGGCAGTTTCTAAAAGATGCCTAGAGCCAAGGGAATAACCTCTGAATAAGAGATGAGACCAGAGCATCCTGACATCACCCACCACACACGTAGAGCATTGCAGCTAAAATTGTAATTGCTTGTAGGAGTTAATTGCCTGTAGTGACTTTTCTAGGCTATGAAAAAGTATGAAATGTACTTTTTCACAGCATGAACTGGGAGGCTTGTGCTGATGGCTCTGGGACAGCTCTGGCCTTCCTCAGGAGCAGTGGAGGTGTCTGGTTGTTATGGAAATACTGCTCATAATCACACGAATAGCCAGATCACCCTGGATTTATGGAGCTGTGGATTGATACTGTTTGTGCTTGGCACATGCAAGCAGGCTATAAGGCAGGGATTTGTTATGATACCAGACTTCATCTGCAGGCAAGAAACACTGCCAGAGGCTTTCAGCAGAAGCTGCTGAGCAGTTCTGTGTCTGGAAGAGCCCAGTGATACTTCCCACTGCCTTGGAAATGTAAAGGATTTATTTTACTGCCACAGGATGCACAGGACTTACCCTCTTTATTTCTCTGCAGCTCACTTTTGCTGTTAACCAGGCAGATTTTTCTGTGCAGCACGGAGATATGGGAAGAGGACTGCAATCATTGTTATCTGCACAGTGCTTAGAGCAGGAAACAGCATCAGGTTTCCTTGGTGGAGGGTGAGATTAGCAGGAACCAGCCCTGTGAAGTGCTATTAAATGATAAAGAAATGCTGAAGGGCAATATGGGCTGGGGTCAGTTTTCACAGCGAGGTTCACTCTTAAACATGAGGGCCTTTCCTTGTGTCTCCCTGAACTTGCAGAGAGTAAAGCCAGGGCCTTGCTGCTCCTGAGTTTGGTCTCTGTTGGACCATCCTTTTCCACTCAGGTGGCTCAGATTCTCTTCCACAGCTGAGCACTGGAGGTGGGGACAGCTCTCAGGTGCTGGTTCAAAGAGGTTTAGTGCATCCAAGAGAGTTTCCAGGATGTCCTGCTTGCTCCCACAGTCTGTGCTGAACTGTTGGTGTCCTTCCAGCTCCTTCCACACTGCTCTGTACACACGCTGCCACTGGCATTTGGGACGTGAATTCCTCTTTCCCTGGTGGTGACAGGATGCTGAGAATGTCAAGGCACATGTTTCTCTGTTATCCCTGCCTCTAAACACGCTGTCCATCCCTTGGAGGGTAAAAATAAAGCAGCTTTGTTTGATTTCTAGAAAAAGCCAGATGACAGTGCAGGGGTCAGAAATAGGCATCCCAGCCCTCCCCATCCCACTGTCTCAGCTGTTGCTCCCTGAGAGACAGAAGCATGTGGTGGCTAAAAATACCCTGTGAAGAGAATACACTCTCTCTCCAATGGGAGAGGATAAATTAAGCAGAGTTGTAATATATACAATTCTTGTGCTTGGGAGAAACATCTCCCAACGTCACTTTTGGAGAGGGTTTTCCTAATGAAGCAGAAACCCCAGCCCTGTCCCATCCCTGTGTAGTTGGGTGATATTGGGCAGAGGATCTCCTGCCTCTCCTGCTCCCACCCCCTCGCCCTCCTATGGGAATCCATGTGGCCAGGGGAGGGGGCAGACCAGCCCTCCTTTTATAAGCCTGGCCTCACAGCACTTCCAAGGAGTGACAGGAGGTTTGGCTTGCTCTGAGACACCCACCTCCCAAACCCTGGGGTCCCTGGGATGACCAAAGGAGGAATGGAGTCCGTGGAATTGTTCACAACTGAAGGCAAGGGCAGGGGTTTGAAAGCCCAGAAGGAATTCTTGCCTGGGGATGTCATCTTCGCAGAGCCAGCCTACGCAGCTGTGGTTTTTGACAGGTAAGAGAAAAGCACTTCTAAAACTCCAAAAATAATAAGACCAAAAATAATCTCGCTGCAAAATTTCATCTGGGTGGTTGTATAAAAGTTTGGAGGTGTCTGGATGACATCAGAGGAGGCATCGGAGGGAAGTCAGAAGCACTTCTGGAAAGACACATTCACAGCTTGTAGTGAATGTCCTTGCCAGGGCTCAGATCAGCTTGTTCACTTTTAGTGGGGTGCAGTTTGCTTCCAGGATGTGACCTTGCAAGGTGCTCGGTGTTGTAACCTTTCAGAAAAGCAGTGAAAGTTGCCTGTACTCAGTGCCTCACAAAGCCAGCCCCGTGCTACACTGCAGGGAACTGCCAGGAGTCAGGGTAATCCAGGTACAGGAATCTCAGACTGACTTTGCTGAAGTCTCTGCTGGGTAATACATGACAAAAGTGAGTTCTGCTGTGCTCTGCTCACATGTACCATCCCCAGCTGCACTTCCAGCTCCATCACCCGCTGCCCTCGAACCAGGAGCTGCTGGGGATCAGCAAGTGACACTGTTTCTGTTAAAGAGATTTAATATTTACAGCTGGCTGAGCTAACTGGAGACAAACGTCTGCTCTCGCTCTTTCACGAGACTGGTTTTAAATTTATGTTCACACTGATGTAGCCAGACTCTGAGTTCTGGTGCAAGGATATTTTTCTTTTCTGCTGCTTGTTTTAATCACAACATTCACTCAGCCTGTGCTGCTGGTGTGGCTGGTAGGTGCCCACTTCTGCCCTTTGAATCAGTGGAAGATTCACTTAATTAACCTAGAAAAGATGCAAAGAATGGATTTCTGTGTTGATTTCCATTGGGTTAAATCTAAATTAAAGCCTCTGACACAAATTAAATTTCTTCAGCCTTTTAACATGGTAACTGAGAACACAACATGGCCCAGGTTTTTAAACTGAGGACTTAGATGGCAGCTGAAGGTTTAATTCTGAGCTTAAGAAAATTGTGAATGTTCTTCAAGGGCATCATGGTGAGTCCTGAGATTGAATTTTTAGCCCCAAACAGCCAGTAACTTCAGTAAATACCCTGCACACTAAACAGGGCTGTGAGCAATGCTGCTTAGCTGAGTTTTGTCTAATTAAATTGGCTCTGCTAACGAAGTCTGGGGCACAAGCAGAGGTTGTGCTGCTGTATTAACCCTGGTCTTATCACAGCTGAAGCTGATCAGTGGCACTGTGTGATCTGGCAGTAGCAGAGAACTGGATATTAAATGGACAGAGCAAGAAATAAGTTTTTTATGTGTCTTTCATTCACTGTTTCTTTGTCCTTTAACTGTCAGTGGGTGAAATGATTATGAATCTTTGCCATAGCAGGAATGACACCTTTAGTTTTTATTTTAATATGTCATTGCAAGAGCTCACATTAAAAATGGCATTTTTCACTTTAAAATGTTGAGTTTTTGAAGTCTTAACCCTGAGCTCAATTACAGGAGTTGGTGACAAAATAATTTCTCCTTGATGTGTCCTTTTAGCTCTTCAGTCAGTATTTCAGTTTCACTCGTGTCACTAGCTGGAATTTTATGGTGATTTGCTTCAGAAGTGCCTATGGACAATTATTTCCCTCATACCTTATTAAAAATACTTTTTTTTCTTAAACCACTGAAAACATTTTGACTTTTGATGGTGGGTTAAAAATATTTTTTCTTCCATGTGAAATGTTGCACCATGCACAGAGCAGAGCTGCCCATGCTGAAGAGCTGCGACTTTGCTGCATTTTCAAATGTCACTTGTGTAATGTGAGATAAGGGCAGGCAGAAGCCATCACTGCACCAGCTCAGACTGCAGACTGTGTCTCAGGCTGAGGTTTCCAACAGAAAACCTCAGATGTGTTTCCCTGCTTCCCTCCCTTCCTCTCCAAGCTGCTCTTGTTTAGCTCCCAGAGGGCAGGTCCAGAGGTTGAGCAGCAAGAACTCAAGGTAAACACAGCCCTTCTCTGCACTGTTGTGCAATAATAATGGATTCTTACCCTCCTGTGACACATTTCATCTCAAAGCACTGAATGTGGGTCAGAGGTGAAACACTGTCCCAAAATCTCTGAAACAGACTAAATGCTTTTTGATTAGAGCTTGGCAGGATATGGCCTGGGTGTGAGATATAATGGAAACACACATTTTTCTTGTGGAAATTACCCTGATGCTTTTCTTACACACCCAGAGCTTTGGTTTTAAAGGTCCCTTCTGTTGCTGTCCCAGGGTATTCAGTTGCATCAAACTCCATTGAATTAATTGCTGTCAAAGAAGGGTTGCCTGCATCCTCATATTCTTCATTCCTGCAAGATTAAATCCACACCTGGCCATGGTAGCTGGTTTTACCCTGTAGGAACTGCTGTTGCCTCTGCATGGATGAAGAGCCCAGTGAAGAGGCATGTGCTTTTCCTAGCCCACAAACACATGTGCATAGGTCCTAAAATTGCTGTTGAGTCTACACTATTAAAAAAGGGTCTCAGCCTGCACAGGGAAACCCAAAATCCAGAGTCCCTCATCCTAATTCAACTCAGTATCCCCCATGCCTTGCTGTGTATGTGTACTATGGAAAAGGGACTCAAATATGAATGATTACTGGGTTTAAGTTTTTGGCTCGGGCCCTACCAAATATGTGACCAGATTTTCCAGACATCTCAGCTTTCTTTGTGCATAAAGACCACACAGATGCACTAGAGTGCAGAGCTGATCTCTATTTTCCATCCCTTTGAAGAACTCAGTCCTTTGGGAAGTGTTTTCCCAGTCTGTGGGTATTGAGACCCTGAAATCCTTCCCCTGATTTTGCTGTTGAAAGGTGTATGGAAGGCAGGTGTAGTGCAGAGGCCACACAGTGATTCCTCTATGGCTGCATAGGATGTGCAGGCAAAGCAAAGGTCTTTTTGAGATTAGTAGAAGGAGCTCTGCAGAGATACAACACCATTGTGCTCTCCAGAACACAGCTTGGAATGGAAACCAGACTGGGATATCAGCCACAATTTACCTGGCCAATAACCAGATGGTCAAGTTTAAAGTCAGTAACAAGTGACACGTGGGAGCTTTGACAAGCTGCCAGGCAAATCAATGCCCTTCCTGTACTCACCCAGAAAGTCAGGGCTGTTATCACTGCTGGTTCCCTCCTCCACTGCTGGGAGCTGTTTGGAGAGGCTCTCCTATCAGCCCACTGTGGATCCAATCCAGGACAACTGGATATCATAGCACAGACTCCAACCTGACTTATATATGTAGATAGAGAGAGATGCCTAGACAGACAGATTCAAAGTAATTTGTCACCCAACTGCACATTATTGATGCCTGTCTTTCAGTAGGAGGCTGAGTCTGAGGAAGTGTGGAGATTTTATTTTGCTAGGAAAAAGGACAAATGTTTCCTTTGACAAAGCTCTATCATCAGGTGTCCCTGCAGAACCTAACACTGGACTTCTGTGTCCAGACAAGTGAATCCAACACTAAATGCTGATATAATCAATGGAGCTCTATATGTGCAGTGAACACAGACCTTTGAGCTGAACAGCTTTCCAGACCCCACTGAGTGTGCTGGGGAATCTCTGCTCAGACACAGGGGGTACAGACAAATGAGCACATCTAGGTGTCTAAATCTACAGGCTGAATCCCACCCTGGAAGCCCCTGAAGGTCACAGGGACCCAGAAAGCCCCTAAAGTTGTTTAAGTTGCTGAGGGCTTGTACTCTTCAGCCTCAGATGGTCATCTGAGCAGCAGTTCCTTACACAGTGCCAGAGGCTTTTAATCTAGAAGTATGTAAAACTCAAAGAAAAATGAGGTTCCTGTAAACACCAGCCAGCTCACAGTCAGATTTTAAGGCCAGAGTATGACTCACTAGGATAACCCTGTTCATTTCAGGGGGGTTGGACTAGGACTAGGTGACCCTTAAAGGTCCCTTCCAACCCAAACCATTCGGATTGTAAGATTCTATAACTTAGTTGCTTAACACAATGTATACATAGCATTAACTCCTTTATCAAGCCTGTTACTTCTACCTGAATGAGAGCAGGCTGCTTAAAGAAATGGTGAATACTGATGGAGAAGGGGTGCAGAACACTGTGTGATTTCCAGGATAACATGTAGACACAGCCTGATCTCGGGTTTAGCCTTGCTGTTATCAGCTGAAATATCACTCAGAAAACACCATTGTCAGGCCAGCTTTGCCCTGATGTAGAAGCAGAAAGCTGGAAATGCATCTTCTCAAGGGATTCTTTGCTTTTGTTGGGGTGATTTTTCAATTTGCAAAGGCCCTGAGCCTTTCACTGAAGCTTTCTCTAACCTTTCCTCCCTCTTTGCTTTCTCCTTGAGGATCCCAGATTTCCTTTCCTCCATCACCTTCATGACCATGGCATTCCCAGTGCCTGGGCTCGATGTACTGTATGTGACCTTCTCCTCTGACACATCACTTGGCTCTCAAGCCTGTAAGAGTTTACATTTCCTATAAGCAAGGGGATGCCTCATATGTCTCTGTCAGCCCTGGCCAAGAGAAATTTGCTCTTTAACCAGGAGGATTTGAGGGACAGTAGTCAAAGAAAACAGTGTCATGTGGTGGAAAGCCAAGATCACCTGAAGATCTGCTTGATGAGTGATCTGCAAATTGATAAAATACTGAGATCATGCAATTTTTGCATGTCTTTTTGATGTAGAAAGAGGCCAAAAACATTTTCCAAGGAAACGTGGGGAGATCTGCTGTTGTAGTTAGGATGACCTTGACATATAAGAAATCCAAAATTTTCCATAACAGCATGACTGAAAAGATTATGGGAACAAATTCTTTGAGCTGACACCGATAAAAACTGAGAGCTAATGTGATTGTATTCATATTTTAGAAAATGTTCTGGGGTTTGATTTTTTATTACTATCTCGTTTGTTCAAAAGCCTAATTAAAACCTGGGAACAAACCTAGATTTTTTAAAAGAAAATCTCACCCACACCTCTAAGAAAAGGCTGGGAAATCTTGTAATGAAAGACTAAAAATAAAATAGTCAAAAATTAGTCCAAAATAATTCCTCCTCTCAAATCAGAAAAACTAGGATATATCATCCCTGACATTTTAAAGATGAAAGTACTAAGCTCCAACTCCTTTTTAAAGGAGCAAACCCATTCTTATGCTAATAATTCATCTTTAGGTAACAGGTGCATTTTCTTAGGCTGTTGTCTTTAATGAAGTGTTACAGCCTCTGCTTTGGAAACCAAGGAGACTTTGCCCTACATCTTAAGCTGTTCTTATGCTGTTCTCTGTAGCAGACTGAGGAGAGAGATGCCCTGCCAAGCAATAATAAATAGGATTTAGGTGTAAGTTAGGCCATCTCTGTGTATCATCTGTGATGTACAGAATAGCATGGACCCATGTTGTTTAACAGTTTGGGAGCTACCCACTGTGTCTATCAGCTACTCAATGAGATCCTCCTCTGTTCTTTGCACTAAAGCCATCTCACCTGGCTTTTCCAGGCCACTGAATGAGATGTTTTGTGTGCTGGATGGCAGATGTTTGGGCTGTGCATGTCTCAGAGATGAGGTTAATACATTTCCTGGGACAGTGCTCAACCTGGCAGGTCCAACAGACCTTATCTGCCTGAATCCAATCCAAGCAGTCACAAGAGTTATTTGCTTCTTGTGCTTTCACTGCAAGCTGTGCTTGCAGGGGCCATGGTTTAGTTGTCAGTGCTGTGTTATCCCTTGCATTTTTTGGCTGGCATGTTGAATCACTGTTTTTGTCACTGTAGCTGCATTCAGGACTAGTTGTAGTCTAATCCTAGATGTAGATGTAGACCTAGATCTAGATGTAGATCATGTGTCTCACCTAAGTAACACCAGAGCACGTGAGCCCTTCTGAGTTCAGCTCGGTTGATGCTGGGGTGGGAGGCCAAGGAAACCTGAGGCTCCCCAGAAAGTCATTCAGTGAGTCAGTCAGTGGCATCTGCCCTCTAAGTCAGCCCTAAATCCTGACCTGGCAAGCCTGTGATGGGCTGGAGGCATCACTGTACTAAAGAAGATCCTGCTTTTGGGCAGGGTGAGAACCAGCTCTCACTATGTGTGGAACAGGGCACTGATCACCTCAGAGGTTGTGGTGTGCACAGACAGAGCAGAAATCAGTTGTGTTGTCCCTGTGATGAAGCAAGGGAAGCTGAGCAGCAAGACCCAGAGGGTTCAGACCTCCAGGGCTCCTTGGTAGGTGCCACAGCAGAAGGCACCTCCCCAGGGTCCTCTCCAGGAACTTTAGGGCTGCTTGGCCATGCAGCATCCTGCCTGCATGGGTGTGGGCTGCTCTCTGTACTCCAGGGGAGATCTGGGACACCTGGAACCATTTGGGGCTGTGTTCAACACTTTCTAGACCACACAGAGAAGGTTTTATAGACCAATGATTTCCACAGGCTGACAGACTCAAATTTAATCTCAGGCTGCTCCGCTTGGAGAACCTCAACATTGCAGAGGGGATGAGAGAGGAGCCTGTGAACCACTGCAAGCCTCTGGTGTCTGGGTCCTGTGTCTCCAGGACAGGTGGAACCAGAACCCAGCCAAGGGAGAGCCCCACTTTGTCCTTCCCTTTTGGGGCATCCAGCTCTGAGCTCCTCTGACACAGCAGGAGTTTCACAGCTGTCAAGGGGCACCTGGGGGATTTGGGTGCTTGCAGATGCTTAAGCAATGTTAGTTGAAGTTTTATGGACTAGATCTCAAATACTTGCATCTCCTGACTTTTTTACTGTGCCAAGAGTTGAGCCCAGGTCTCTGGAGTCCTGATAACACACAGTATCCACAAACCCAGTCTTTGAAACCATTTTGGGGCACAGAGGATCCCATAATGGCTTTGTAAGAGCTGCAGTATTTCTTCCACTTGCCAGTCAGATTACCTGGGAGTAGCTGTTCCTGCAGTTTCAATACCACAAGGGCTGTTCCTTCTCTTTCTCAGAAAGCCTTTTATAACATTTCTGGTGCACTTCTGCATCTCCTCAGGAATGAGGGATTTCCAGAGCTGGTGGTAAGTTCTGCCAGCCAGGTTTGCTTTGGAAAATCTGGACACCCCATGCAATAAACAGCAAAATGCAAAGTCAGCATTTCACTGTTTTTTTACTCTCAGGGAGCAAACTGAGGGGAGAGGAGCACCTGTTGGAGGACTTGAATTTTTCTGCACCATGCTCCCTTCCAACCTGTCATTCCTCTCTACAAGGAACCTTTTTTTTTTTTTTTTTCTTTTCCCTGACTGCCCTTAAAACACCCAGGTGGCAGGAGGGACCCCCATTCCCCATGTGAGATATCTCCCTGTGCTTCCTGGCACCATGTAACCATGTGGGTTTTATCAGCTCTGGCTCTGCTTTGCCTTACAAGGAGTGTAATCTCTCTTGCACCTCTCTGTCCCCCTGACCTGACAGCTGACAGAGCCCAGCCTCACATTTCTCACCAGCTCTCAGCTCTTCCATTTGACAGTGGAGCTGGCTGCATCCCCCTTCCCAGACACATTTCCCTGCCCCATCCCAGGTGCTTGCCTTACACTGGGCTCCCTCCAGCACTGCTCACTTTCCTAAACCTTTTTTTTCCAAACCTCATTTTTGCACGTGGTTTTGTCTGACGTGGGCCACCCTGCTTTTAAATCCGTGGCCCTCTTTATCCTGCAAGAGCCAAGGCACAGGGTAGATGATGTCAGCAGCTCACACAACATTTTCAGAGAAAAGAAAATGCATTTTAAATGTACTGTGATATAGATATAAATATGGATATGTATGGGTGTACCTATATATAGGTATAGGTATAGTAGAGAGGAAGGACAATCTTTGGCCTGGATTCTCTGGGGCTGTGAGTCTGATTCCTGCTTGTGGCACATCCTCCTTACGGGATCATCAATAATTTTTTTTATTTCCCCGTGCCTCAGTTTCCCCACTCTGTGCTGTGCACAATTATAAATTTTTCTTTGGTCACGAAGCCTCTGTGGCCTCTGAGCTTTTTGCAGTGAGGAGAACCTCCCTTCTGGCACCAGCAGTGGCTGAGTGGTGGGAATTTAAATTCCCCTGTACTGTCAAGCCTGGCTGGAGGCCCAGATAAAGTGAGCGTTTGCCTGGAGAAGCAGACAGCTGCAGACACCAAATCAGGCAGTGAAAAGCCTTCTCTAGCAGCAAGGGGAAAGTCCCAAAATTTTTTGGACAGGAGACCAAAGTGTTTCCCCCTCCTTCTCAGTGAATTAAGTTGTAGGAGCAAAAGCTGGACACATGAAGGGGGATATGGGGGAGGTTTCCCCTCAGTCTGGGCCCCTGGACACTCTCAGAGCGAGGATGTGAGGTCAGACTCCTCCATCAGTATCCTCCCCCAGCCTTGGTTATGGTTACATGCATGCAATTGTAGGATGCTTCTTGGAAATCCTGTTTTAAATCCCCCAAAGATGAAATACCCCTTTTGAAGGGGTCTCAGTTATTCCATCACCATTTAACTCACAGCAACAGCACCAGGCAAGAACACAAGGATTAAGCTGGGTGGGATTTTTGGTCCCCAAAAATCTTGAGGGGTTCATTTGTGTGGCTGCAGGGAGCCCAGGGGTGCAAAACTGGGCAGAGCTGGGCCTCGCTGATCCAAGGTGTCCTTCTGTCCTTCCAGCCTGACACATGTCATCTGTCACACCTGCTTCAAGCGGCAGGAGAGGCTGCACCGCTGCGGGCAGTGCAAGTTTGCCCATTACTGCGACAGGACCTGCCAGAGAGCAGCCTGGCTCAACCACAAAAACGAGTGCTCTGCCATCAAGAGGCATGGCAAGGCACCCACAGAAAACATCAGGTGAGAGCTGGCCCCTGTGGCCTGGGAGAGGACAGAGCATCCCATGGCAAGGAACAGCTAGGTGGCCTGATGGGCAAGGTGGAGGTGGGAGAAGGTTTAGGATAGGCTAGGAGGATCTCTGAGACAGGGAAGGTATGTGGAGGAGCATCAGTGGTGCAAGAGATGTGTTCCTGTTTGGATTTTTTGGTGCTGGGCCCCAAAAACTCTGAACCTGGTGAGGTAAATCTACCCTGCATGGTTTAGGAAGTGTAGGAAACTGGGGAGTAGGTGGAAAAGGGAAAGAAGAGATGGGTTATTCCCCAATTTGCCTATAGGATACATTAACTTGTCTTCACATTCTGGCTCCACCATAAAAAAATGAGAGGAATCCTCAAGGAAATGGGAGCAGCTGTGGAGGGCTGGGGACCTGTAGAACTTCTCCAGATGAGAACACAGGTGCTGGGACAAAACCCTGCATCTCCCTGTCCTTCAGAAGGCTGGGGATGCCGAGCCTGCCTCAGTGGGTCTGCCTGCACACCGTTCCCCCCCAGGAGATGAATTTTGATGCATTTTGCTCTCTCCACGTGGTGCTGGTGCTGTAACCCCGTGGCTGTGTCCTGGCCAGGCTGGCTGCCCGCATCCTGTGGAAGATGGAGCGGGAGGGCAGCGGGCTGTCCGAGGGCTGCCTGGTGGCCATCGAGGAGCTGCAGAACCACGTGGACAGCTTTGGCGAGGAGGAGAAGAAGGAGCTGCGCGCTGACGTGGAGAGCTTCCTGGAGTTCTGGCCGCCCCACTGCCAGCAGTTCGGCATGCAGCTCATCTCCCACATATTCGGAGTGGTACGTGGGAGTGCAGGTGGGGAGGGTTTGGAATGCCAGCTCTGGGGAGAAACTCTCCAGCTGGCTTCATTGGAGGATGGCTGGCTTCATCCCATTCCCCACCTGCTTCTCCTCTGCACTGACACTGGGAAATTGAGGCATGGCAAGGGCAAGGGCTGAAACATTTTGTCTGTCTCAATGTGCAGACAAGTGGTTTGCTCAATCACAGGTGCTGCATTTTCATCACAAGTCTCACTGAGCATCTCTCTGCACCTGGGAGAGCTGAGAAAATATATTTTTAGTAACTACATCTAGAATGTATTTGAATATAGAAGATCTGTTTTAGTAGATACATTAATGTCTATTAATATTGTGTGCATTCGATTTTTTACATTGACACAATACATACAATAAAAACAGTAAAAATGGAAATATATTTAATTATATCAATTACAAAGTTGTTAACTACAAACTTTTGCTCTCAGTGTAGCAGACAGGGAAATCCCAGTTCAGGCTGAGCTGCTCTGCTCCCAGCTCTGGGTATCCCTGCACTACCCCCTCAGCTCCCAACACTGCCAAGAGGAGACACAGGCTCTGCTCACCCCTCTGCCAGTGGCTGCTGTGCAAGACAAGCTGGCCTTTGCCATTCCCAGCACAGGGAGAGGACACAGCATGCTTTGGTACCCACACCACACAGAAAACCCAGTCCACTGGACACAGGGAGACCCTATGTGTTTAGTGACCAGCACAGCTTGCCTGTGCAGAAGGAAGGAAGTACATAAAAACTACAGAATCAGTTCATAAAGGAAATAAAGCTATTAACAGGGTAAAATAATCAGCAGCTGAGTTAATTATTTCCTTTGGTTTATCCTATCACATTTTCTCTTTGCAGATATTCCCATTATTTATGTTTGTGACTTAAAACTGTTCTGTTCATATGGGACAGAAGTGTATCACATAGAAAAGTGAAATAATTCATTCTTGGAATATATGTCATGCAAAAGTAGTCATTCTGAAAATTCACAGCAAAGAGTAGTAGCTGGTTTTTATGAGCTCTAAGAGCAACCCAGCAAACATGACCAGGCTGAATGCAGCAGTCAAGGTTAATTTCTAACTGATACCTGTTTTCATGAGTGTGAACTTTGCTTTCTGCTTGAATTGCCTCAAAGTCATTTTCCTGTGACCTTTTTCTGGATTATTTTCAGGAACCAAATATAAGGCAATCAATGCATGGCCAAACCAAGTTTATCTTAGGCATCCCAAGTGAACACTGACAGCAAATATTCCATAACATTGACTCAGCTCTGGCCTGGTCCCTCTGCACGAGTCCTGCATTGTTCTCTTCTGATGTTTTATCCCAACTGGAGTGTTTCAGCTTTTTCTCCTTTAACACTTCTTCCTGCCTGTGTTTTGGGACTAGATCAGCTGCAATGGTTTTACCCTCAGTGACCAAAGAGGACTGCAGGCTGTTGGTGTGGGAATCTTCCCCAACCTCTGCCAGGCCAACCACGACTGCTGGCCCAACTGCACTGTCATCTTCAACAATGGCAAGTGAGTGGATTTCCTTCCTTTGGTGCAGCAGGGATGCATCCTAACAGCCAACTCAGGCTCTGCCACCCCCAGGGTCAGGTCCCTGCCCCAGAAAATCTATTCATTCTTATTTCCTTCCCTAGCTCAGAAAAAAAAAAACCCAAACAGTATTTTCTTGCTAAAGACAAACTAGTTTCTCTCCTTGTTATTTAAAATATTGTCACCTGATGCACTAACAAATACATAAGATTTGACCCCAAATCCAGTGACCAGCAAAGAATTTTTGCCTGTTTTTTTATGATTTTTGTAACTAGACTCAAAATAGGTAGCTAAAGTAGTAAGTAGCTGCTTAACCCACCCCTGATATTGAAGTATCATTTATAGATCGTTAAGGAGTAATTACACTTGCAAATTATCAAGGATTATGCTGAGTCTACAATCTAAGAGTTTCTCCTAACTGAAGCTTGCAGTCAGCTGTGTATCACTATCTGCTGGTGTATTTATAACCATTCCTAACACAGCCCCCATCTGGTGAGAGTGTGCCATCTCAATTAATCACTGATTAACTCTTTAACAACGGGACCTTAGTGACAGTTGTGGTTGTTATCTGCAAGCAAAGTCACCTGAGAGTGCAGGATGCTCTCAGTCTTTGGGCATTCCCTATTCCCACCCCAGTCCTGTAAGAAAACCTCTGCAGGACGAGTGAGATGGAAAAAGATTCAGTGGGAAATGCAGGGATGTCTCACCAGAGCTGGGAGTGGAGGTAGCCCACAGGAGGGATGCTCTGCCCTTCCCAGTTTCCAAGCCATGACAGGTACAAACTGCTGTTGGTTCAGAAAGTTGCAGTGTGTGCAAAACATTAACCGTGGGAAATTGCTTGCCAAAAACTGCACAGCCACAGGATTTCCTCTGATCTTTCTGCTACTATTTTACAGCTACCTGTCTTCACTAAACTTTAGTGCTAAGACTTAACCAGCCCTCTTCCCCCCAGCTCCTCTTTTAACTGACACATTGGTTCTGCACTCCAGTTATCACTGCTGGTTTTCCCTGATAAAACTGCACCAGGATTTACCAAGCAGCTGGTAAAGGAGCCAAGAGAAAACCAAAATGCATTAGGATGATTTCCTTGGTGGGAAATAGGGTCTGATCCAAAGTCAGGTTGGAGTCTATGCTATGATATCCAGTTGCCCTGGATTGGATCCACAGTGGGCTGATAGGAGAGCCTCTCCAAACAGCTCCCAGCAGTGGAGGAGGGAACCAGCAGTGATAACAGCCCTGACTTTCTGGGTGAGTACAGGAATGGCATTGATTTGCCTGGCAGATTGTCAAAGCTCCCACATGTATCTGGTTACTGACTTTAAACTTGACCATCTGGTTATTGGCCAGGTAAATTGTGGCTGATATCCCAGTCTGGTTTCCATTCCAAGCTGTGTTCTGGAGAGCACAACTGCTGATGTCAGTAGAGACCTTTCTGTGCAGGAGATCCAGTCCCCTTGTTCCTGCCAAATATCAGCAGCAGGTTTTGCACATTCCCTGACCTAGACACTCCTAAAATTCCAGTGCCAGGGCAGTTCTCCACCAAATCCTCTATGGCCCAGTGATGGACAATTTGGTCCTGGCAGCTGCACATCAGAAGGGAAGCTCTCATGCAGTGCCACATGAGCCAGGCACAGGCAACCCCCTTGTCTCCTGTCAGTACAATGTCCAGTGCTATGCCACCTACCCATTTTTGTTGTTGTTGTACTTGTACATGTGTAAACTGCAGATGTTTGTTTTGTCTTTCAGTCATGAGGCTGTAAGATCAATGTTCCACACACAGATGAGGTGGGTCGGTCTTGAAAGCATCATTCTCCTCCATCACCCTGCACCCCTCACGCCCTCTGTTTAATGGAAAAGATGCAAAGACCCCAAGGGGCTCCCTCTCTTTACTCCAAATTCCACTTTTCCTGTTTCCTAAACTTCTCCTCTTCCCCTGTGTAAAGCCCCACTAAACCCAAACCTCACTTAACTCTGCATTTTGTAGTAAATTAAAATAATAGTGGTAATAGACTGTCTTCCCCAGGGTGAATTCCCTCCCTGCCTTCCCACCCTCTCCCTTGGCTTCCTCCCTGTCAGTATTTCCCCTCTCCACTTCTCATTTCTCCTCCCCTGACTATGGCAAGAACATGAAAGTCAGAACAAGGTCTTGCTAATCTTGTACAGCCCAAAATAAAACCTTGCATATTAGGAGATGAGAAATGACTGTGTTACTGACACACTAAATACTCCATGTTTCTCCTGCAACAAACTGTGCCCACAGAATGTATTGCCTACAGTAGCAGTACCATGAGATGTAGGTTTCAATTCCTTTTTATCATAATCCATGATTAATGTTCCACCTTTTAATGATGCCACTGTTACCTGATCCAAACTAAATAAATCACAAAGATATGTGCAAAAAAAAGTCTTTGCTTAACTCATGGCATTTGGTATATTATAGTCAGTGTTCTTAAGGGGACACTGTTGTCTTTAAAATTTAATTTCAAGCAGGCATGCATTTTCCTCAAAGAAGATGTGAAATACATTTGAAGTGCTCTTCTTCACCACTGAATCTTACTCAGTACCTCATAGATAGGGCCATAAAAAAGGGGAAAAAGAGTTTCACTTCTGATTAGAGCTGCTATTTGGGGCAATTTGAGTTTTGAGCTATTGGGCACTCGCTGTGCCTGTGCATGCAGCTCTCAAGGTCCCTGTGCTCGTGGCAGACACTGGGGAAAGAGCCCTTGACAAGCTCAGTGGTGTGCTCCTGGCTGACAGTGTCTCTTTAACTACAGTATTTAAAATATGCCATGTGTTTCCTGGCTTACCCCAAAGGCTGTCAATCCCCTCCACACAAGGGATGGCTGCTTAAAATACCCCTACGGTGCTTGGGCTATCAGGGGCATCATGAAAGTCAGAGGCTTGATTTTGCTTCTCTGGTTGCATGACTCACTGTGATGAGGATCCTGTGAAGTGTGAACAGGAATGTTTATATGTGGAAACTTTTCAGATGGGAATTGCTCTTTTTTTTTGCACTTCCTCCTGGAGTAGCTGGTTGCACCTTTCTCTGTCTGGCACTTTCCTGTGGTTGTGACATAACTAATAGCTGCCCTTCGTGACAATGGCATGTTTGGTGGTAAATTTGGTATGAAATTTGTTGCTGATATGGGAACACCCGGAGAAGATCAAGACCAGCCTCGGAGAAGAATTTTGAGAGCAGCTTTAGCAGAGCTGGACTCAGAGCTACACCCTTGGTACTGAGAACCTGTAACAGGAATTCCAAGGGAATTAGAAGGGAATTACAGGAGAATTACAGTCCCTTGGCAAAAACATGATAACACAGAATAAGTCATGTCCTCCCCAAAAAGCTTACTTCTAAAGCACCTGGTGACACCTGTGAGTCCTCTGTCACCTCTGCCTTTAGTGAGGCATTTGTTGGGTTCCACCTAGAGCACTTCATGTTCTGGTGGAAGCCAGCAGGTCTCCCCCAGGTCCATCTCAGGGCAGACATGTACACTAAACACACTGTTGAGCTCACTAATAGTTGGGAGAGGAGCTGGATACCAAAGAACCACCTCACAGTTGGTATTTGATGGATTTTTTTTTCCCCATTCTGGCCAAATTCTCTAGCCAGTTGTGCCTGTTTAGCCCCTACATCTGCGAGATGCCCCAGAGTAACTGGGAGATTCAGTATGTAGAGTGAAAGAGCAACGGAATAGTTCTGAATCTCCACATTATTTAAGACCTTTAGCAGGGAATGACATGAGGGAAAGGCAGGTACAAAGGTCTGGCTTTCCAAATCCCATCATCAGGGGCTTGCCATGGATTTCAGTAACAGAGACTGGCAATTGAATTGTGGTAATAGGTCAATGAGCTATTTAAAAATAGACTCTCTCCAGATAATTATTTCTAAGCTTTTATGTGGAAATGCATGAATAGGGTGAGGACATATCTTATGCAGCACCCAGAGGGAATTTGTCTTAACTTTTCAAAGTGAAAACGATACCGAAGGCAGCAGAGCTCAGGATCTGGGAGTATAGCCAGGGGTGTGTGGGTAGCATGCAAAGCAGTACTTAAAAAAAAAAACCAAATCCAAACTCAGCATTTTGGTGTGTATTTCTGATCTCAATGTTTTTTTCTTCTGGTGAGATCTCCTGCAACAAACTAAAAGTTGATGTCTAGGTTCAGCCCCCGTATGGCTAAATTAATGGAGCCATAACCTCTTTAATAGCTCAGACCTTTACATATCCCTGCCAGGGACCTGTAGAGGGGCAGGAAAAACTGGTGTGACTGTGTTCTTGCTCTGTATTCAGTTAACCAGACTGCTGTTCACCTCTGCACTGCCTCCCTGAAGACTTAAAGCAGTGCCTTAGGGCGAGGGCTCACCTCTGCAGGGCAGGGCAGGCTGCAGGATTTGTCCCTGCCGCCTCTGTGGCTGCACTTCTGCTTCTCTAAATGCACACCCCATCTCCTGTGCCCCCAGGATCGAGCTGCGGGCCCTGAACAAGATTTCCCCGGGGGATGAGCTGACTGTTTCCTACGTGGATTTCCTCAGCCTGAGCGAGGAGCGGCGGAAGCAGCTGAAGAAGCAATATTACTTTGACTGCACGTGTGAGCACTGCAAGAAACAGCTCAAGGATGACCTGATGCTGGCAGTGAAGGCAGGGGAAAGCAAGGTATGGTTTGTCCTGCTGTGTCCTAACCCAGTAGTGGCTGCATCTCCTCTACCAAGGCATCTGTGGGTCTCTAGGACTGTGGTTTCTCAGCAGTCTCGATAGGAACATAGTCAGATTTTGGCAAAAGCATGATTAATGCCAATGTAAAAAAATGAGAACAGAACTGGACCTTGATTGGGCACAACACCAATTCAAGCCCACCATGCAAGCTTAATCCTTATTATGCAAGGTAAGTACAGTTTTTGATTTTAAAAAAGCCTCCTGAAGTTGCCTTTAACCTAAAAGTCAACTTTAAAAGTCCAACAATAGACAGAATGCAAAAATATTGGAAAATTAGGTCCAGAGCTGAGAAAAATGCTGGCTTTTAGATTGTGGGGTGGTTTTTTTTGGTGTTTTTTTTTTTTTCTTTTTCCTGAAAAACTGCAAGGGACTCTACATTTTGAGTGCAGAAAGAGAAATGTGTTGCAGGTGATCCATGGTGACAGGACTAACAAGTGCTGCTGAAACTCTGTGGTTTGTACCATCACACCAGCTCCAGGAATGTGGGAAGCCTGAACTTCCAGTCCCTCTTTGCAAAGGCCTGTCACAAGGAGTTTGCACCATCACTTGACATTTTTGCATGCTTGCTGCAGGCAGACTGTGAGGAATTAACAGGTTTAACTGCCCATTTTTAAGTAATCTTCCTTTTCCTTGGAGGTCTCACAAGTCATCCAGTAGGAGGGCATAAGGCTGTGTCTTGCTGTTGGCAGTGGGACGTGTTGCTTGGCCAGCAGCTCCAGTTTATGAGTGTGCTGGCAGCTCTAAGAGTTTCTTTTTAGTTCCTCTGCCCAAGGATATAATTGCTCACAGGTTTTGTGATCTCTGGCAGCATTAGCTTGGGGATTTCTACTCCTGCAAGCCTTATAAAGTGTATAAGGGAAGGAAAGCAAGGCAGAGCAATAAGTGTATCATCAAGGCATTGATCTGCAGTGTTGAGCAGTCACACCATGAATCAGACAGTACGGCCCAGGGGAGGATGTGGAGCAGGTGGGAAACAAAACAGAAAAAATTGGGATGAGGAAACGTGACCTCACAGAAGCAGTGCCACCAGGAGAGGCCCAGTGAGATGCAGCTTCCTGGGAAGGAGCACAGAACTCTCAGCCTCCCTCTCAGGAGGTGCCAGGAAGCCAAGTTCAGTCCTGTAATTCTTTCAGAGACATGGCAGCCAGGAAAGGCTGGATACTGTGGAGTGTAAATCTCTCCTTGAGAAAGGTTTAGAGGAATAGTATTGAGCTGATATAAGGGAGCTCCCTTATAGGAGACAAGGGATGGACCTAGAGGAGACCCTTGCCTTGCTGGGTCAAGTTCTCCTCTGGTACAAAAGACCCTGCTATAAACCCACTTTAAATTATCAAGCTTCATCTTACAGCTAATGCTGACAACTGTACCTCTCCACTTATAATATAAAGCTGTTCCAGAGCTCAGTTCTCTGATGCAGAAGGATTTTTATCTGGCTTTCTGCAGGAGTATTTTTGAACACATTCTCCAGTAGACAGCATAAAAAAAAAAAATCTCATCCCTGATTCAACACCTGCTATCAAGTCTTGACTGAACAGTGAGACCATGACTCACAGAATGATTTGGCTTGGAAGGGACCTTACAGATCATCTCATTCCATCTGCCCTACCATGAGCAGGGACACCCTTCCACTAGACATGCACCATCCCCTTTTTGTGAGCATTAGAGGTGCTGTGCAGCACAGAGCAGGAAAACATGCACTTCTGGGGGAACGTCCTCCACAGTCTGAAGTGCTTGTGCAGAAAAAGCCTGTGAGTATGCAAGGTGCATGATTTCAGCTATTAAAAATACACCCCATCCACAGACAATAAGTATCCAGGCTGACCTCACCCGCAGAGCACGTTGGCTGTGTCACATTTCCTGGGCTCAGGCACACTTGCCTGGGGGCAGCAGCACCCACAGCTGCATGGAAAAAGCGCTAGGAATACATGGGAGATGGACAGCTTCCATCCTCAACAGCTGCTCTGACCTCCAGTCCTTCACCCCTTCCAAAGAGTAGCAAAGTTCCCATTGTTTATAGTGGCAACGGACTTAGAAGTCTAGTAAAGGCAAGGGAGGATTTTTATTAAACACAGCCACTGTGGAAATGCTGTTTAAGGTCCCTGTTCTGGGAGTCTTGATGCAGACAGCACAGCAGTGTGATTTGCAGTGACATTAACATTGCCTTTGGAGGTGCTCTGTGCCCCAGGACACTGTGTGCTGCTCAGACAGCTGCCCAAAGCTGATTAGCTACAGTGGCTTCAGTATAACACTGTAGAATAATAAATCATAACACAAATGTTAACATAATAACATCTGTAACAGATAGGGGTAAATGGATCTGAAAATTACGGGTTTTCCTTCAATACTAGACTTTGAAGAGGATTTCCCAACTAGATGAATTTCAGATTCCTCAAAAGTCTAATTGACCAGGCGTGGAAAAAAGACAATAGGACTTTAGGTCCTACAGTCCTGACTCCTAATCTTTGCATCCTTCATTGCAATATTGGGACTCTGCTTTTGATCTATACCCAGAGGTCTTTCCTGGCTGCTGGCTCTGCTGTGTGTCTCCAGACCAGGCTCTTCCCAAAAACTCCCAGAGTAACGTGACTGTGGGCTGATTTCAGATTTCCTTATTTATGAAAAGGAAGGTCATGATAGCTAGAATAGTTGGGAAATGCAAATTTGAAGGGCTCAGAGAAGCAGAGGATGAATGGTTGTGCTGGATATCATGATATTTTTCAGTATTAAGGGAATAAAGAGGTGGCAGCTAATAATGAGCTCATTAGTGTCTTGCCAGGTGTTCCTAGATGTGCTTCATGTCTCTAAATGCATGGTGAAACACAAACTTCTTTGAGGTGTGCAGGAAAACACATTTCCCAACTGAGGTGCAGCTGAAATCTGAGCTCAGCCATCTTAGGCTATTTGGAACTAATGACAGCATTTCTCAGGGTAGGTAAAATCCAGGGATCTTTCCTATTCCACTGATCTCTCACTCAAGAGCCTCATTTCTCTCCAGCAGCTGCACTAAGAGCACCTGATACTCACCAGCTGGTGGCTTTCACAGCCTCTGGTATCTCATGAGACCTCTCAGTTGCAGGGTGAATTCTGCCCCTTCTCCAGAGGGGAAGAGTGGTGGGGAGGGTTGAGGAGGTTAGTTGTGCATGTCAGAGGCACTTGGCCACCACCCTGATGGGCAACACTCTCACTGGAGTCAGCAGGACCTTCACCTTTTGACCTGGAATGGGACCACTGCAGCCCATTTCAGCTTGGGCAGGTCTGAGGAGCACACTGGTATTTGCAACCAGCAGCAGGAAGTGGTGATGTGGGAAGCATCTCACCAAGCTGATTTGGACCAAGCATTCTTTCAACCAGTATATCTTGGCACGTGGGAGGCAGTGCATTTTCCTCATTGGTTTTCCTGCTGTTGTCCCAGCCCTCTGCAGACACGGTGAAGGAGGTGATCCAGCTCTCCAAGGACACGCTGGAGAAGATCAACAAGGCCCGCATGGAGGGACATTACCACGAGGTGAGTCCTGGCACTTCTGCTCTCTTGCTGCACACAAACTGCCCAGGAAAGGAGGCCTTGTCCCCCTCTACATTCCCAATTTATGGATGAAACTGTAAAGCACAGCCATGTCTGAGGCATCCCAGACTAACTTCTTTTGTAGTGATGACACAAAGAGATTCCAGGTGACTTCCACACCTCTGACCGACACAGGTGTTGAACCCAGGGTTACCCATGGTTACAAGTGTAACAAGTCAGCTCTGCCAGGTAGCCTCAAAAAAAAGAAGGTCAGTGGATTTGGGAAAGGAACAAGACCATCAGGGGTCTTTGTGTTGATCTCTTTAGTGTCTTGTGTTGCTCATTTTTGGGTGCTGAAGATAGGTGTGTGGTTTGAGTGAGCCATGTCCCACCTTGGAGCCCAAGCTACAAGGGCAGTGGGTGAGGGAACTCAAGTAATTTATTTTTTTCTCCCTCTTTTGCTCATCCAGGAAATATTTAATTGTTCTCCTCAGAGAGCACTCCAGGTTGAGTAATGACCTCTGGGTTTTAACTGTCTTTGGGAAAAGGCTGAAGCCCCCTGGAAGAGAAATCTGGACACTGACTCATGGCTAGATCAGGCATGGAACAGTGCAGCCCCGTGTCTCCAGCCCCAAGGGGTCATTAAGAGTATTCCTTGCATTGAATATTTTCAGGAGGCTGGTGGATGGCACTGGGGTATGGGTCCTATAGGCACTTGGTGTCTGACAATACCCAGCCTCCTGGAGTCTTTCTCCTCCTGAGCAGCAGACATCACATTTTCCTCACCAGTTTTAGGAGTGTAACCCTGGGAGAGAAAGCCGTGAATGCCAATCATTTTCCTAGGCTGATGTTTCTCAACAAATCAAAGCACATCCTCTCTTCCCCAACCTTCACAGAGGCTGACTCTGCCTCTGGGACTGGTATGGACTGTGCAAACCACAAGGTCTTGGTGTGGCAGCTCCAGGCCCAAATGTGCTTGGACTCACCCTTCCTGTCCCTGCTTCCTCCACACTCAGGTTGTGAAGCTGTGCCGTGACTGCCTGAAGAAACAGGAGCCTGTGCTGGGGGACACGAACATCTACCTGCTGAGGATCCTCAGCATTGCCTCCGAGGTGCTCTCCTACCTCCAGATGTTTGAGGAAGCAGCTGACTACGCCAAGAGGATGGTGGATGGCTACCTGTACGTCTGTGCCCTGCTTCTGGCAGCTCTCTGTGCTCATGCCATGTTAAGCAGTGTGTTACAGGAATCATTTTCTTAGTCTGCTCCCATGAGGGCAGTGGTGGTGAATGAAATTCATATGGGGACCTTTTTGTACCACCAGACAGAGAGGGGTCCCTTCTTAAATGCACAAGGGCTTCCAAACACCTTGATTTACTAAACTGGAGCTGGCATATGGTTTAGGAACACCTTTCACTGGCCTTTTTGTTTCGTCTCAGAGGCATCTCAGGGCTGCCCTGATAGCAAGACACAGAGCCTGGGTGCAGGACACAGAGGCTGTGACTGCAGGAGATGGCCTGTTCCCTGCACCCTGCAGGAAGGAGAGGTCAAAGAGAAACCATGTCAAATGGCTGTCACTCAAGATATCCCCTCACTCCTGAATATTACATGGATTTTGTCTTGGCTCATTATATAGTTCTGTGGTAAAAGCTTAGTGAGAATAAAGAAATTCAGGTTTAGTTCACATAGATCCAGGGTAAACCTCACATTAAAAATTATGTGCTTTATTATTGCTGAGGTTTTATGACAGGACTGATGAGTATTTAACAGAAGGGGAAAAAAAGGAAAGAAAGAAAGAAAAAGAATGGAAACTGTAGAGAAGAGAGAAAAGCCTAATTCATCATCTCATTCACCCTCCTGCTGAGGACATCTCACGCTCATTACTTGTCTTTTTGGTCAGTTCTACCCCAAAAGGCCAGTTATATTTTGTTCTTTTGCAGAGGGGTGACAGAGTCACCTCCCTGGCTTGCAGGCCTGACAAGCAACTTCATGTCCCAGCCCTGGTGCTGAGCTAATTGACTAAGAGAAAATTCCTTCCCCTCTGTGTTCCTCAGTTTTTCAGACCATGGTGAGGACCTTGGTAGTTTCTTGCTTTAAGTGCCAATACAAAATTCCAAAGAAGCCCTTGAGGGCAGGTTTTCAGCTAAGTCCAAGCAGCTTCTAACTCTGCTTCAGCTTTCAAAGTTGGATGTAGAAGAGAGGTTTCATTTTTCCCACCTTAGGCACTGAAAATTCCCAGATGAAGGGATGCATCTGCAGAGGGTGAGATGACCATTTCTGGAGTTTCTGGAACCACCTGTTTCTCTTCCTGCTTTGAATGAGGAACTGGTGATTGTTGCATTGTTACCCCACTAAGTGTGTCAGGTTAAGCTCCTGCCAGCTGAGCTGTAGGGTCAGATCTGTGTTCTGTTTGTGCCAAAATATTGACAGAGTGTGGTTTTCTCTTGGCATGAGATGACAGAGCTAGGCTTCCTCCAAGCCAAGAGTTGAACTTTCCCAGTTCACATCCCATCTTTCATAAGTCATGTCCCTGTACAGCTCTGTCCTTGAGTAACGTGTCCCTGTCCCTTTCTAAGAAGGGCACATTTCGGGGGCACTGGCTGCAACAGGCTCTTCACCTGAGTAAACAATCTGCTCTTTGGCAAACATATCATGTCAGTGACACTTTTGGGAACCCAGATTTCTCCTGAACTAAAATTACCCAATGTTTTTCCAGGAAAATTTACCATCCCAACAACGCGCAGCTGGGGATGGCCGTGATGCGGGCGGGAGTGACTCACTGGCACGCTGGCCTCATTGAAGCTGGCCATGGCTTGATCTGCAAAGCCTATGCCATTCTCCTGATAACCCATGGACCTTCCCACCCAATTACCAAAGACCTGGAGGTAGGTGTCATCTCCTGTCTTGTCTCTGCTCTCTGTCTGGGCAAAATTACAGTCAAGTCCTAGAAACAACCACCCAAAAGAGCTGACAGATGTATTAAGTGCTGACTGCTTCTTACTAGTGCTGTGGTTTTATCCAGATTATGTTACATTCTGCTGGGAAATGCATGTCCTTTCTTATTGGAAATTTTCATCCCTGAAAACCAGCTTTTATTCTGCACCAGAATACACATGAGAAATGGCAGCTGAGCCCCTCAATCTTCTTTGAAATTGCTGTGCCAAAAGACAGAGCCCTCCATTCTTCCAGCAGGCTGATTTCACTGCTCTCGGATGGATGACATTGCAATTTGAGTATCTCAAATTACATGTGGTGGATGTGCCCAGTTTCCCACCTAATTTTCTTTTTTGGTGTCCATTCTTCATTATTTACCACTCCCCACTCCTTCTCAGCAGCAGTGTGTTTTTTCCTCAGATGACTGATAGGTGCATTTCCTAGCTTAGAGTCAAGAGTGGAGATCCCAGGGAATTGCATCTGCTCAGATGTGAGGAATTATTTACAATTGCAGCTGGGGATCTATTATTTCTTTAGCCCCTAATTCACTTCACGTGACCTGTTTGCTTTATAGCATTCTCCTTTATTACCCCCCAAAAAATTATAGGATACCAGATGAAATCCTTTATTGATGTCTTAGTCCCCATATAGCAGAGCTATAACCTTTACTGGTACAATTTTACATCTTCAGAAAAATTAATGTCTACTACCTAAAGCCAACCTGTTGACTGTTTCCATATGTGGAGCAAAGGATGAGAAATTTCTGTGTTTCCCTTCACTTTTTAGGAAGAAAATAGTGGATATATGGCACATGCTTATCTCTGTGCTCCTAAACAAAGGGTTGAATAAACGCACAGACAGGTGTAAAAATATATCCTAGAATCCCTTCTGATCCTCTGCTATAATGCAGCACTAGGAATGACTGCTGATTATGAATCCTGGGGTCTAAAGGGTGCAACTGTGGGACTGAGCAACCCTCTTCTCCCACTTGAGGTGACCCCCACCCTGGTGATGGGCCACCCCAAGGGCCAGGCTCAGGGTGTGGATGGGAAGTGCACTCATTTCCTGGCTCTGCACAGCATCACCTCTAGGTCCTGCATCACTTTTTGGAGTGTGAGGCTTCCCGGTAGCCTGTGGAAAAGCTGGATGTGGGAAAGGCTGATGCCTTCTTCAGCACGCAGGCAAATGAGAGTGGGAAAGGAGCAGAATATCTGTGTCCAGCCAGCTTTGGTCCTGCTGGTGGGACACTGAGGGCAAGGTGCCTCAGTCAATGCATGGCCTAGGACATCCCTTGGGGACAGTGCCCAGTGTTGGCAGTTGTTCCAGTTTGAAAGCAAAACCAGTGAGAGACTCCAAGTCAGAAATAGAATTTGTTANTCTTTCTATTGTAACCTAGGACAGCAGTGTTTGACCCAGGTGTTTTGAGGTCCCCTGTGCCACAGGGTTTGTAACCTGCTGTGTCCCTCAGGTCATGCGTGTCCAGACGGAGATGGAGCTGCGCATGTTCCAGCAGAACGAGTTCATGTATTACAAGATGAGGGAAGCTGCCCTCAAGAACCAGAAGATCCAAGTCATGCCTGAACCCAGCAACGAGAACGCACCGAGCCTCTTCCACAAAAAGGAATAAACATGGAGCTTGACACCAATCCATGCCTGCAGGGTAACATCACCCATGGCACTTCCAAGCACTGGGAATGTGATAGAGCAATGTGATATATCCACAAGGATTGTTTCCAGTGGCACAAGTCTGACAGCATGGACCTGCTGGGGGAGCATCTTCTGAGAGCTTAAAGCAGAAGAGAAACAACAGAAACAACATCCCTTTTTCTATCACTAAGGCATTAAATAATCAAAGAAAAAAACCCTGTTAGAAAATTATTTATGTTTTTATTGGAAGCATGTTTCTCTCTACACGTTCTGATTCTGAATTCCTTTGTTAAATTTTGATTGATTTTTCCTAAGGGGTTCTGCCACTTCCTTGGGATGACATAATTTCTTTCCAGTGCTGTCCATGGGATGATAGAAGTGGGAAGCCAGTTCCAAGAAGTGTCATGTACACCTGTGGGCAATGAATGCAAACTGAACAAGACCCACAGATGGTGTTTTGTGTTAAATGATGTTTTTTCTGATGAAAAACTGCTGGAAAATGATTTTGCAGCTGGCACAGGTGCAACATCAAACTGTGGGCCATTTGCAAGTGAGACTAACTGGAATCCTTACATCAAGATAAGTTATTTGAGATAAATTATTCTCCTTAGTTACAAATCAGAAAATGTCTGCAGTGATGGACATGGGGCCATGGCAGAAGCCAGTTGCTATAGTTTGGTGCACTGGCTGTGTGGATTGTTCTAACTAGACGAGCAGTTTCCAGGGAGGGGAATCCACCCTTCCTCATCTTTAGGGTGAGCTGGGGGCTCTGATGCCTTAAAACATCTGCCTTTTAACTTAGGTGTTTAATCAATTTTGCACTGAGGAAAAAAGGGATAGTCCATAGATGAGCTGTCAGTGGACTGCCAACAGAATTAAGGAGAAGTCTAATGGCTGAAGTTGGATTTCTAGATAAAACAATGTATTTGTTGTCTGCCCATATGTCTCAAAATCCAACTGATTTCCTGCAGACTTTCAGTAGCAGCCAGGAGAGGAAAAGGTTTATTCAAGAATCCCCTACCTGCTCCTCAGCACAATAGCAAGTAAACAAAACCAGATCTTTTCCTCTTGGACATTTCTCAGTAATTTTGCTGATGTTTCTCCAGATCTGAGTTCACTAAAGACCAACACCTGATTTTTAGGCACTGTTTAGCTAAGCCCTTCCATTTGTCTGTGAGGTGCCTCTGCTGCCCTGTGGACAATCCATATTGGTTCAGTTCTTGGCATGAGGATCAATGTTGATCTGTAATACGAAAACCTTTCCTGGGCACAGAGGAGTCCTGGCAGCAGCCTTGGAAAAGGCAGGTAAGAAGAAAGAGTTTCCTTTCCTGTCTGCAGCAGGAAACCACATCTCCATTTGGCCTGAAGTGCCAAGCAAGAGTACAGGACATGACTTTGGTGCTCCCTCTGTCTACACTGTGAACAAGCAGTTCAACCCAATTTACCAGGTGCAGCTTGGGGTGAAACACACACTGGATACCTGTGGCTGTTGTGACCCTCCTGCTGGTGGGAAGGGGTGGGGAAGAGATGGGGATGGGGTGGCCAGAGCTATAGGGCTGGATCCTACTGCAGAGGTGTGAGGATGAAGACAGCAGCTGGTAGCCCGTGCTGGTTTCTTTCCCAAGCTTTGCAAACAGGATCACTGGCACTTCCTTGACTCCACCCAAACCACCCCAAAAGGAAAGGGAACAGAGCCCTTCTCCTGCCCAGTGCTCCCCAGCCCAGATCAGCCATGGGTGCAGGACCCACCGGGGCATCCCCAGCAGGCTGCTGGCACCTGTCCCCAGGAAAGGGCTGGAAGAACACTCATCAGCACGTGTCACCCAGTGGCTCTGAGCCTGTGCCTTGCCTCAACTCCATTCTCCAACATCAGTACACCCTTAGATAGTTTGTTGCCCAATTTCTACCATTGCTTCCATGAGCTTTGGAGACTTGTATCTGTTTATAGTAGCAATGAAGAGGTTGACGACAATGAAGAGGATTCAATAAAATTTTTATTTTAATGGCCACATTTTACACAGTAAATTATTGGCATGTGTAATATTTCTAGATTCTCTTGCTGACTCTCTTCAAGGTGAGGTCACCCATGGTCATTGTCTAAAAAAGAAATGGAAAGTGTTAGCTTTATATGAATTTGTAGAATCATTGAATATCTCAAGTTGGAAGGCACACATAAGGATCATCATGGTATTTAGCTCCAAACTGTACTTAGGATCTGGTCTTGCAAATCAAAACAGGACTTATCCCCAGTCTATCTCTTATAAACTGGATTTTTAAAGCTTTGGATTTCATAATGGATAACCCAAAGCACACAGGGATAAGCTGGCATCCCTCAGCTGGGATCAGTTTGCCTCACCTTTCTTCTCCAAGAGTGCCAAGCCCTGGCACATACCTGTTCCTCTGGGTGGGTGAGAACATGCCCTCATTACCCAAAACTTTGATCAGCTGTGCCTAAACTGGGGTCTTAAAAAGTACTTTCTGGATCATACTCTAATGAGAAACTGCCTTCAGCTCCTGGCTGCAGAGCCTGTGTGCAAGCACGTGCTCTGCTCCAGGACCTCCCAGTGCCTCCGTAGCTTCCTAGGCCAGGCTCCTGAAGGCAGCCCTGTTATTCCAGCCATTGCCCTTCTACACTTACGTGGGTGATGGTGTCTCCGTTGAGCTCCGTGACGGATTTCATCCCTTTCATCTCTGTGACCAGTTTGTTGTTACCCTCCATCTGCACAACAACCTGGGGGAAGACAGAAGCATTCATGTTAGTGCTGGAGACCACCTCGACCCCTGCATGTTGTCCTTCCCCTGCTGTAGCAGGAGCGGACTGCAGAGCCACCTGAGCTGCACATCTGAAAAGGCTACAGACAGCACCAGCACCCCCAGGGCAGCTGTCTCTGATCAATGAAATTAATCAAATAAATAAGACAGCAAAGCCCATTTCTGTTTATCTGTCTTGCCCAGCTATAAGATGTATTCATTTGCCCTTAAGCTGCTGATGTACAGAGGCTAAAAGTCTTCTAATAACTGTTTCCCCCTGGTTTATGCCAAAGGGAGTGCAGTGATGCTGGAAGTTGTGACACAGCTGGTAGAGCTCTCAGAGCCCCATTCATGGGGCATTTCTTCGGTGATCACCCCTCCTGCTTTCAAAAGTCCCTGCAATTCCATCCTCTCCTGAGAAAGAGATGAGAGGCAGATTTTGCCAGTGATGTTGCCTTGACATTCTATGAACCATTGGAAACTAATGTCCAGGAACAGGAGCAGCCAAGTTCAAGGGTGGTAACTCCTCACCTTGCCAAATCATCTCACCCAGGGTAACCTGAAGCAGTAGGAAAGGCTAGTGGAAAAGCTAACAGCTGCTGGAACTTAAAAGGAGAGATTTATTGGTTTATAACTGATTGTCTGATTTTCCTGCACTACCTTTGAGTCAACAAAATTAAGGCAGAGGTATATTTTGTGTTGCAACGTGACACAAAGTCAATCCTTTTTCACCTCAAATCTTTCAGAATTCTTACTGTCAAAAAATTTTACTAAAGCATCTCTATCCCCCTTTTCCAAATGGATATTTGGAATATCCAAATGGATATTTGGGATATTACAACACCGGCCTCTAGTGTTTTCCAAAATGACTATTAAAATAGATTCAGAAATACAAGGCTTCTTCTGCAGGAAGTGCAGTGCATTAATTAATACCTGTGGTCTGGTCAGTCCCTTTGCTCATATGAAGAGGGAATGGCTGGAAAGGAAATTTCATGTCCCTGAGCCCCCATGGCCCTGGCAGAGGAGGGGCTGCTCACTCACCTTTGCTTTCTCTCCATTCAGCATCTCTATCTCACTCTCCTCCCCAATGGTGAACTGGTTTTTCACCACTTTGGTGCCAGTGGTCACAGTAATCGCGAACTTTTTCCCATCCTGCACAATTTCTGAGATGCTCTTGAGGTCCTTGCCCTTCTGGATCTGGTCCTCAGGGAGCCCTGCCCAGGAACAAGAGACATTGAATGAACGGTGGAGCCATCTGTGGGCAGATTGCTGCTGCTGAACAAATCAATGTAGCAGGATTTGGGAACTACAGTTGGGAAAATTTCTATTCCAGTGTGGAAAAACCTTTCAATGATGGTGCTTCCCCAAGAGCCATATGTCCCTGAGTCTGCTGGGGAGGAAGATTAATGCTGTCAGCCTGAATTTTGTGTGGGAACTAGACATGTCCCGTGCCTTGCTGACCTGACTGGGAGCACAAACACCACCTCCCTATCTAAGAATAAATCCTGTTTTCCTTCCTTCACTGACAGGCAAGGAAAAATGGATTAAATCAAGACAAAATAAAGGAACAAAGTGGTTTTTTTATGAGATTCAGGGTTCCTCAGAATCAATTTATAAAATCTTCTCCCAAAGCCTGAAGGTTATCTGACAGGTAGAGCCCTTCTGGCACATAACTGTGCAGAAATAGTGCAAAGCCCCCTGGATCCCTGCAGAACCACATTCCCTGTCACAGACACAAGTAAAAATCTATCAGACACATTCATCATTCAGCATTTAAACAACACCAACTATTTTTCTGATGAACGGTGGGATGTGAGGCTTTGCAGCATCACAGCACAGTGGCTGAGCAATGTCCTGCTTGCCCTCAAATTTCACAGCCTGATGGAGCAGATCTGCAGTGCCCCTAAGCCACCAAGGTCCTGCTGGCTTATCACGTGTGTGCAGCACTCAGCCACACTGGCCAGTGGCTGCAGAACCTGCCAGGACTGACTTCCTGCAAGCCCTAAAACTTCACCCATCATCTCCTGACCCCCTGCCCCAGACAGAGAAATGCTTTCTCTTCTATTTTGAGATCACATCTCCACACAAATACATTTAAAATCCCAATAATTACAAGGTGACAGACAGAAACAGGAAATCTCAGAGATGTCTCAATCTACATCATCAGCACATCAGCACAGTTGGCTCCCAAAAATCAGTGGGATCTGCAGAGACAAAGCAGTACATAGCACATGGAGGCACATACCGAGGGCTCTCATAAAGGGCTCAAAGTTTTCCTGGTGCTGGAGCTCGTATTTTCCAGTGAAGCTCATTGTGGACAAGCTCTCTGTGCTCCTAACACAAGAGAAGGTGCCTTGCTGGTAAGCAGAGCTTGGTTTTATATCATCCTTCTGCCTTAAAAGTTGGCCAGAGGTAAGATGATGTAATTGGTTTATGGGCATGTTCAAACATTAACATAAAACTGGGCAATGGTCAGTGATAAATTGCTCTACGTTTTACAGACCACAATTTACAATGTGGGGGCAGGGAAAACGCCATAAAATACATTATATGGAGGTTGCAATGTGGCATTGACAAACCAATGATAAAAAGAAATAATAATTGTGCAAAAAGGCTCATTATCAGAGGAACGAGCCAAATCATCTAATGAGTTTGCAGTCCAGAAGCACGTGTCTGGAGGAGGAGAATGTGGTGACTGTGTGTCCCCTGGAGCTGGCACTGGGGGGTTTCTGCTCACTGATGTGTGCACGGGGGTCTTTAGCACCACTTTAGCACTGGCAGAATAGTGGCTGCACACTGGCAGGGACTGACTCACTCACAGACCTGTGCTGGTGGGGTTTGGTGTAACCCAGATGTAGCAGCAGCACAAACCCATTGCTGTCCTGTAACAAAAATACTCCAAATCAATTCCTGGCCTTGCACTGGCCCACCTGAAGACTGCAGTTTGAATCAGGATGCACATCTATGGTCCTGTGTGGATAGAGAGCTGGTGCCATTAGTGATCTACCAAATCACTTTAATCTCCTTTTCCCGTAGGAGCCACAGTCACTCGTGTACTGAAGAAGCATTCCAGCCCTTGGAGCTGCAATTCTCCCAAGTGCCACATCAGAAGAAGGGCTCCTCTTCCAGTCCTGTCCCTTTGGCTGAGTGCCCCAGGACTGCTTCATGGCATCTGAGCATCCATCCTCTGGGTCTGAACTCCCAGGCTGGGCTTCTTGCCTCAATGAATTCCTCCTCTCCCCCAAAGTCAGCTCACATCTTTGTCCATTTTGAAGGGAAATAATGTATAAGAAAGAAAAAGACCTATCTCCATCCAATTTGGAGATGCAGTCAGAGCCTTCTGCTGTCGTCTGTCCTGCTGCTGCTGCTTCAGCCCTGCTCTCTGTGCTGCAGTAGTGAGCCTCAGTTTCTGGTTAATTAGTACAGGCAGTCTGCCAGATGAGGCAAGAGAGGGAAAACCTTGGCTGGTGGGACGGACAGTGGATGGAGTTGGCTGGGAGGGGGGAAAATCTGCAGGGACATCATCTGTATGCACCATGGAGGGAGCCAGGCAGGTCCAGAGAGTGTTCATGGAGGGGTGGATTGACTCAGCAATTTCTCCAAACAGCTTCTCGGCTTTTTTCCCATTTTATCCCCTCAGGAATTATGTCACGTTAGGAACTGCATTTCATTTTTATGCCTGCCTCAGGTGAATAGCCCGGTGCCACATGGGGCTGTGCTGACATGTCCCTTTTCAGTGTTCTCTTCATGGGGACAGGGGTGACTGACCTCTTTTGCTGTGTCCTGGCAGCACCCTGAGCTGCTAGATCCCTGCCTTCTGTCAGCCAGCATTCTCTGGCCATGGGCTACCTGGAAGCACATGTGTGCCTCCCACATTTTCATGCCCTGGACCTCCAGCTGTTCCTCCAGGCAATTCAGGTTCCCTCTCTTTGCATGATGGGGAGAGAGATTAGGCTTGAAAAAACTGCAGAGTTCCCAGGCCCACAGTGTCCATGGAGATGAAGTTCCTAAGGGCTGGATGTCACTCATTGCATGTTAAAAGGAGATATAATTGGCCAGGACTCTCTTGGTAACAGGGCAGAAATTTTTCCATTCACAGAAATGGACAACTCATGAGAGAATTCACCCCATTTGGAACCCAAGTTGCTTTCTGTAGGTGTGCTCTCCTCCTCTGCTTACTGTGAATAGCTATAACATATCTGTGCTCCTGATTTGCCATTGCTAAGTGGGGACTATGGGTCGCTGTTAGAAAGTTTGGAAATGTGACCAAATGATTTTTGATCAATTAACAAAAATAACACCTCTTTGTGTTCTGTTTGGCTCGATGTTCTTTTATTTTCTTTAGCAAAGATATGCAGTTTGTACTAAAGAAAGGAGAAATGCTTATTGAATCAAATTTGGCCAAGGTAATTATTATCTAGCAGGGCCTGCTGAGCAAATGGCAGGTGAGATAAACTTAATCTCAATAGCAAAGTTCAGAATACTTGTACATCTCCTCAACAGAATACAGCATCTTTTAAAATACGATATCATTTTAACTTTCCAGGGCCAAGAAAATGCACTTGATTTGCATTAACATGAGGCCATGTCAATTGATAATTTGATTAAAGTAAATTCATACCCTAAAACTTGAATCTGGTTTGTATAAGAAGAAAAGGCATGGATCATTTTCAAAAATTATTGAGGAAGCTACATCTTGAGGGAAGCCAGCAGGTACTTCTGTCTTTAAGCTGCTTTGAAAATAAAGCAGAGGGTCTTAGAAGCTTGTCAGAAAAAAAAAGACTGAAGTATCTTATTTCTGCTTTTTGCACCTGAATCAGAGATAGGGACATGCAGAACATCTCAGGCAAGAATATCACCAGTGGATCAGCCATGGTTTTGGCCAAATTTTAAATCCCACCTCCTCTGTCTCCCTGGGCACTCATCCTGGGTCTCCAAGACCCACCTCTTGAAGGAGAGGTGCTCAACCCAAACCTCCCAAACTGCAATCTGTGGCTGGTGCCTCATGTTACAACATCTTCCGTATGCAAGAAGAGTTCGTCTCTGTCACCTCTGTAGCTGCCTGTGGAGCAGTTGCATCCTTTTATGACATCCCCTCAACCCTTCCCTGGGATTCCTGAGCTCAGCTCTCACTTTCACTCAGTGTCTGGGAAGCCACTCTCCTACCTGCACTCCTTGGTGAGTTGGATATTTTATCTAGATTTTGAGGTTTACGGCTCCTACAGAAAAAAAAAGTCTCTCTGCCTCCTCCAGTTCAAACTGAAACTCTTAATTAAGTTCTGAACTACAAAAATGACTTTACAGCCAAAGTATGGGGAGAGGCACTTCCTGTAGCCATGGGGAGGGTCCCTGGCAGCCTTGTGGAGGTTGGGGAATGTCTTCATGCATCTCTCCTCTATCACCTCACTTGCTTCTTTTATCTACCCCACCAGGGACTCCCCAGACTCCAGTGAGCCCAGCACCCCAGTGCTTTGGGAAAACAGGGTTGGGCTCTACACTAGGATTTTTCTGGCCCAAATGTGAAAGGCTACAAGCCAGGACCTTTGATGATTCAGTCCTGGATTCTTCTAGTGCAGGTCCAGTTGAGCACCCCAAGACCCCTAGCCATTTTTTAAAAAAGCTTGGTCACAAGCTTGCCAGTCACAGATCCCCAAGTGGGATCCTTTCTGTCTCAACCTGTAGTATTGTTGGGTAATTCTATTTCTGCTGCCCTTGAACCTGGAAACTTGGTCTGCTGCCAGGTTTTCACATCTCTGGTATGATTATTTTGAACCTTGAGGAGCAAAGGTTTCTTCATCAGGCCACGTGGCTCCATGGCTTCGAAAGGTTGGATGGGATGGAGAAGATGCTGCTGCTGCCATGAGCTCTCCATCCCTCTTGGTTTTCCTTGTGCTGTGTTACCAAGACAGCACTGAGATTAAATACAGCACCTTTCCCAGATTCTTCTCTTTTTAAAATGGCCTTGGCAGCCTGCTGAGATTCCTGCCTCCAAGCTGTAACTTCCAGGCTGCAGATATGCAAGCGCCATTTCACATAGGTTTAGATTAGATACATCATTATCAGAGCCCTGATAAGAATGCAAAAGCAGTAGCTTGTGCAGAGAGCTGCTGCTTGATAAAACTTTCCATTGATGCTTATATTCAGAGAAGAGCAGCCCTCAGCCCTTGTCATCTTATTGCAAAGATGACAAAGGGAGGAAAGGGCTCGTATTGCTTCTTCAAGGTCAAGGCAGCTCTATCACTGATAGCACAAGAGCCTTAGCTCTGCTTATCAATGATCACCTGGGGACCAGAGCTTACAGAAGAGTTGGACTTTGCTGCTGGGATCTTGCTTTACAATAGGAATAAAGCTGCTGGCTCTGCCACCCACTTCCCATTCTCTTGCCTCCAACATCTGCGGTGTAGAGCTGTGGCCTCTCTCCAGGCACAGGAACCCTCTGTTTATGCCCTCAGAGGACGTGTATTGTCCTAGCAGGTTGGCCTTTGGTGGGGTGAGGCTGCCCTCCATCCCACAGCCCAGCTTGTGGAGTCAGGGTAAAGGACTGAAAATGGTGCTCATTGCTTATGGAACTGGTTTGTGCCAGGACAAGGAAAGAAAATGTTGGGAAAGAAATGGAGCCATTAGCAGTCAATGTTCTTGAGTGAGGAAGGTCTGGAAGAGACCCCCAAAGCAGAGCCAGTGAAGATGTAACCAATGGTGCATCAGACCCCACCACACATTTGCACTGCAAACATTTCCCTCTGATGAAGATGATGATGAAGAGCCCCTGAGACACAGTGGGGATAAGGAAACTTTTATCTGAGCAAGTGCAGGAGATCGGCGTGTTGGCATGGAAAGGGCAGCAGCCTCCAAGTGCCCACAGGTGGTCAGATGAACTCCAGTCCTGGAGGGACACCTGGCTGCCACTGTGGGCCAGTACTCACCTGCCCAGCTGTGCTCCCCTTTGTCCTGATTTATCAAGCACAGTGGCTCACTCAGTGCTCCTCACAGAGGGCTGCAGGTGATTAGTCAAGGAGAGCATCCTGGGGCCAGACAAGCATGTTCCTGTCTCTCCCTGAGGCAAATATATAACCACAATCTATATATAAAATGAAGCAAAGTCCAAGCAATAACCCCCAAGACCTTCCCTAGCAGACAGTGCTCCTTGGCTGGGGAAAGCAATGAGCCAAGAATGATGCACCAGCCAGAGGGTCAGTGCTGAGGCAGGACACAGCTGCAAGGAGGGCAGAGAATTGCATGGAATCTGACAGCAACTGAGCCTTCACCAGGTTCAGAGCCACAGAGGTGCTCCATGGGGAACAACCATGGTGCCAGCAAGACCAGAGCTGTGGACAAAGCCCAGGACTGCCACTGTCCACATCCCGCTTGGTTATGTGGTGTTTTTATAGTCAAAGTGTCTCCCTGAGCACAGGTATCCCCCTTTTGCACATTATGGAGCCTGACTTTTCCAAAGTAACCTGGAGAAGCTGATAAAGCATCTTCCTTATCCAGTCCCTAATTGGGGGTCATAGAACCCACATGCTATGGGATTGCAGATTTTGATAAAAAATGTGGCTATGGGGTATAATGTAAACTTCAGCATAGCAGAACCAAATTGCACAACCTTCTCCAGGATACAACAGCTTCTCCAATATCTCACCAGAGATGCCAGCACTGCACAATTCCTTGAGCTCCCTTTCTGCTCTGCCTTTATGAGTGGGTCCTGCACTTTGGCCTACAAGACCCAAACCACAACACAGATGTCCTTGACCTTGTTGTGAAACACCTTGCTCTGAGGCAAGAGTGTTGCACCCGAATGTGGGGAAAGGGTCAACATGCTGGCAGCTCCTTGCCCTGCAAAATCACCAGAGGTGGAAAAGTCTGTATGTGCACATTTGCAGATGAGAGGAGGTGATCCATGTGGAAATTCTGCCTCACATCAGCTGAGATATTGGCAATTTAGATCAGATTTAGAAAGTGAGGGAAAGAGCCAACTTTGCTGTAACACAGATGCAGCTTTGTACAATTTAATTTATTTACAGTCATACATTTCTGTCTTATATCTCCTTGACATGAGGCTCAAATGTATAATTCTGGGTGGATGTTTGCCTGCGCAGCTGCAGACATTCTGCAAACTTCCTCAGCCCCCTTCCTGGTGTAGACTCTGAGCCTAAGTTGTGCCTGCCTCTGAGAAGGCACAACTGAAATACTTTGATTTCTGGCCAGAACCTTGCAGTTTTTACCTAGAATCTCTGTTCTCTTTGTGAATGTTCACACTTCTGTACATGAGAGGGCAGGGGACACATAACTTCAACAACCCCCAGTGATAAGCTTCTGTAATTTTTCTCAGCCAACGTAACACACTTCCCACTAGAAGGTACTCTGAACAGGGCAGTAAATGGCATTGCAAAATCCCAAATATCCTGGTCACTGCTTTTCTGGACCTGCCTGGTGTTGTCTGGGTCACTTACATGTCTGAAAGCTTTTGTTTGAATGCGGTTTTCAGACCCCAGACAACTTGTGGGCAGAGACAGGACTGGGAGTAATAGGGACATTTTTGTTCTGCTCAGGGTTATGTGTTGCTTTTTTATTAAATGTGGTGCTTTTTGGACTTGGATGAGAGTTGGGATCCTTTCTGTGTGCCCTTTTCTGAGTGTCTCACTGGGGACAGGAGAGCTCTTGCTGAAAAGAAGGTAATAAAACCCCAGGATGGAATGCTCTGGGGAGAAGATGGGTGAACATTGAGAACCTCCTTCCCACCCCGATGAGCTCTTGCACCAGTTTTGTATCCAACCCTCCTGCAGCAGGACACCGCCCGTGCTTCCTTTTTCTCAGCTCCAAAACTTTGGAGACGTGTTTCCCGGCTTTTGCTGGGATAGCGTCCGTACCCCGAAGGGTGGAGGGACCTGTGCGAGGGTGGGAAAGGCTGGATGGGATCAGGGAAAGGGATGTGCATCTCCTCCAGGATGCCTGGACACAAGGCACTGCCGCCATCTAGTGACCTGGGAGTCACCGGTGGCTCCGGCAGAGCCGCTGGTCCCCAGCGCTCCTGGGGATGCTCTGCCGGGGAAATGGGCCGGGCACCCCGGCCCAACGTGCCTCTTGTGCTTGGGACGGGTAGAGGGGCACACTTTGCTGGAGAGGATGGAAAAGCTGCTCAGCAAACACGAAGCTGAGAGTTTTGCTGGACTTGTCTTTGAGTGCTGCAATGTTCGGGGCTGAGACATGCTATTTTAGGGGGATTTGTGCAGGAAATATTTGAATTGTTGCTGTTATACATGTCTTTATGCTTTCTCAGTCTTCATCAGGCTTTGGGATGCCTTTGGAAGGTGGAGAGGTTGAGGAAATTCCCATAGAGGGATGAAAAATGATGCATTCCAAAAAGAAAAAAAAAAAAGAAAAAAAGAAAAAAGGTGAAGTCTGACAGCAGCTTTACCTGGGGTTTGCAAATACAGGTAATTCCTGACATATGAGTCCAGAGACCACAAACTGCTCAGGAATGGGCAAGGTCCAAAGCAGAACTGCAAATCCCAGCAGGAATATGGAGGCAGTGGGTAAGACCAGGTTAATTAGAGGCTATTACATTTCCCAGCTCTTCATCTGTTGCTGCAGTGGATGAGTCCTGACAGGCAGCATGGCCACATTCCTCCCCTCGTTTTCTTAAAAATTCAAAATAATATTAAAGAACCATAGAATGAATCATGGAATCACAGAATGGTTCGGGTTGGAAGGGTCCTTAAAGATCATCTGGTTCCAACTCCCCTGCCATGGGCAGGGACACCTTTCACTAGTCCAGATTGCTCAGAGCTCCACCCAAAATAAAATGCCACTGTAAACTTGAGTTCATGGAAATTGTAGGGCTGAGCATGGGAAAACCTCTCCAAGTAAATGGCAGTGTCATCCTGGTTTGTGTCCCAGGCTGTGTTCTGTGCTCACCTGTGACTGCCACATCAGCAGTGTGGCAGTCACACAGCTTAACCAGCATTAACCACTGACCTTGTCAATGAGGGCTATCACTGCTGATAGACCCAGGGCATGGATAGGCCTGTGGCAACAGCCTCTCTGCAGATGCAGAGCAGCAGGTATCCTGGTGTAATCTTTTTTTTTTTTTCTTTTTTTTTGCAGAGCTCCTGCATCCCAGAGGGATGTAATGCTGAAGGAATCATCAATCTCATTGTAAGCTCTTCACTTGGAAAAAAAATTGAACGCGTTAATGAAGTAATTTCACACAGCTAAAACACACATTAAAAGAGTTAGACATATGGCAAGTGAATGCCCAGAGGCATAAGATCCCATGCTGGTGGGAATAGGTGAGGTCTCATTGAAGTGTGCTGGGTGACTCTTGCAAAGATGTACATTGTTGGTATTAAATACTTGCATCAGTAATAAAAACTATCAGCTTGTGCAGTTCTGCCTATGGATTTGATCCTGCCCTTGTTCTAGCCTGAATCTGAGCTGAGCTCAAAGTGTGCTCTGCCACTGCATGGGCAAGGAAGGAAAATCCTGAGTTCACCTTGGCACACCATCATGGGGAAGGGGAGAGGTTAGAATAGGGGAGACAAATGACATATCCTGCAGCTTTTGCTATTTCTTTTATTTCTAATACTTCACTGTTTTGTCCAGAGATACTACTTGCAGTTTTTTGTGTCAGCTATCACTGGAGCATGTTGAGGAGCTGACACTGTTTTGGAGACATCAGCCACTCCCCTCAGCATCTAAGTAAAGCATCACTGGGAGCTTCCAGTGACTCCAGGGATGATGATGGGGAGGTTTCACCATCGATTTAGGACCAATCCCTGAAGAACAAGGTCCAGCCTTGCTGTTTTATCCAGAACCCTCTGAAAATACCTGGATCCACATCTGGAATGGGGACAGACCTCCATTACAGGGTGAGCACCCCAATGCATGCCAGTGTGCCAAGAGGATCTGGTGACTACAGGTACAGGGAGGACTGTGGGGCCACAGCAGGTTTGGGTGGCTCAGGCTTCATCTTTGCAATGTCATGAGGAACACTGAGCACAGAGATGGTGGAGAGATGCAGGCTGGTTGGTGATATAATTTATATAATTATAAATAAATAGCTCCCTTCCTAGCTGATTTCCTAGAGGTGTGCTCTGCTCTGGCCCACTGTTTGAGCTCAGATATATTATTAAAACACTTCTGTTTGCTGCTACAGCTGCCCTGTTCAACCTTGAGCAACACCATCACAAGCAGCTCTGTCCAGAGCCTGAAATTTACCTACTGCTTCTACCTAAAGAGCCTGCAGAAAGATCTTTTGGGATGTTGGGTGTAGAAAAGTCATTTTCCACACCACTGCCCAGGGCAGTGACTGGACCACTCTCTACCAGAGATTTTTCTCATTGCTCCAGTTAGAACCATAAGAATAGAGAGAGGCAATGTATTTAGTGTCAGACTCCAGTGCTTTGGCAGGTGGTATGTCCCTTGCTGCAGATGTGGGCTCCGTGGCTCATAGCAGGCTGTTATCAGCCATCCTTTGCTCCTGCCTGCCTGGGCTGAAGTCCTTTTGCTTTCTCCAGCACTGAGCTGTGTCCTGGGTTTGTGCAGCCACCGGTCCTGTGCTGACCTTGCCCTTCAAAAAACGCTAATTGTATTAAAATAAAGAACAGCAAAGGGTTGCACAGCCCTTCCCTGTGAAGAACTGAATTTTTTTGCACAACCCTTCCCATGTCTCCTCTCGCCCCTGTGCCTCAGTTTCCCCGTTTATGTGACAGGGCTATTGGGAGGCTGAGCAGAGCTGAGTTCCAGACTGACTGTGGTTGCAAGGGACTTCTGGGCTTTCCTGACCCAAACCCTCTTTAAGCAGCTTCAATCTCAAATTCAAGTCCAAACACACGTTTTTATCAGGTCTCTCCATGCTTCCCCACTCGAAGTCGGAATGTCTCCAGGGTTATACAAGAGACCACAAGGTCTCCATGCCCTGTGCCCGATCACTCTCAGGTTAAAAGCTGTCTCCTAATATTTAACCACATTTCCCCCTAGCTGCAGCTCGCACCTGCTGCCCCTTGTCCCGACTCCTGGCACCAGCAGAAGCAGCTGAGCTCCGTCTCTCCCGCACATTCCCATTCCCAGCCTTGCTGCAGGTCGTCTCTGCCGGCTGCGCCGCGGCACCGGGAACACTGGCGGGTGGCAGCGGGGACAAGTTTTCCGTGAGCACAAGCGCAAAGGGTGGCCGGGCTGGAAGCGGTGGCCGCAGCTTCTTTGGGCACTTCCCCGGCGTGCAGAGCCGCGCTGAGGGGCGGCAGCGCTGCCCGGGGCCCTGAGGCGGGCACAGCCGCGGGGCTCCGCAGGGTCAGGGGGAGACAAGGCCCGTCCCAGCAGCGCCGGCGGCCGCTCGGCGGGATTTGCGCCAGTCCGGAGGATTTAGCTCAGCCCTTCCTACACTGCGTCAAATCCTGTCCTTAGTTTAACCCCTTTGAACAAAATCAACCTGCTCTGAAAATATAGTGATTTATTTTTTCGTTTAAAGCTCCAGCTTTTGCAAACAGCCCACAAAGGTTCATGACGTGCTTCTGCGCCGTCAGGGCTTTTCCTCAGGCGGGAAGTGTCTCCCCAGGCAGGGTGGAGGGAAAGCGGGACAAGGAGGCTCCAACCCTGGCACAAATCTCGGGCAGCCTTTCCACCTCCTGCAAAATGCCGAGTGCCCTGCACTGACCCTGCCTGCTCCAGCTTCCTGTGGGAGGAGGTGGTTTGTGCCCTGGGGAATTCTGTCTGCCCACAGGGAAGTTTTGTAGGGAGTTGTTTTGGGATGAGGGCCTGTTCCTGGTGTGGGGGTGCTTTGGGCTGCTGGCAGTGATTTCGGTGCCTCCCCAGCAGCCATGGAGTACGTCAGCACACGGGGAGGCACGAGGGCCGTGGACTTTGAGGGAGCCCTTTTCTCTGGCTATGCACCCGATGGGGGCCTCTTCATGCCCCAGCACATCCCCTCGCTGGACAGGGACACCCTGCAAAGGTGGAGCAGCCTGTCCTACCATGAGCTGGTGAAGGAGCTGTGCTCCCTCTTCGTCCCGGCCGAGCTGGTCCCACGGAACGCGCTCGACGGTGAGCTGAGTGGGGAGCTGCTCGTGGGGATGTGCATGAGGGTTTGGGGGGTCTGGATGCATCTGACTGCCTTTCCCCCATCCTCTTCACAGCCCCCAAGAGAAGGAGCCTGCTGCACTTTGCCTGTTTCTTTCTGTAGCCTGCTCTCCTCTGTCACCTTGCTGGCACTAGTGGAAAAGGGGATACCCTAAAAATAGGGGTTCTGGTGACAGCAGCAAGCTGATGTTGTGGCGCTGTCACTGTGGGGCTCCCTCCAGGGCTTTCTGCTGCTTCATGCTTGCCTTGAGATGTGTTTTTTAATGTTTTTAACACTTACGAGCTCTCTTTTCCACCAGAGGGCAGCTGCAACCTCTGTCTCAATGACACGTTGGTATAAAACTCGAATTTCCTGTATTTTATGTTTTAGTATAGTTTTCTGATTGTGTGGCATGCCCCCTGGGATTACTTAGCACAGAGTTATCAAACAGCATGAAGCTGGGCTGGTTCATTCCTAATAACCACAAATAACTTGTTGGATATCTGTCACTACACCAGCAACTGAGAGCCTTTGGTTGTGCAGAAAGGTACCCAAGAGCACAAAGAGCACAGATGCAGGAAGCCATGGGTCAGAAAAACACTCCTTTAATTTAACAGGCCATTTAACCATTTTCCCTCTAGAGCTGATCGACAGGGCCTTGAGCAGATTCAGACACAAGAATGTTGTGCATCTGTCCAGGCTGAAAGATGGGCTGAACATTTTGGAGCTCTGGCATGGTGTTACGTATGCATTTAAGGACCTGTCCTTGTCCTGCACAGGACAGTTTTTACAGTATTTCTTGGAGAAAAAGCAGAAGCATGTCAATATTCTGGTGGGTGAGTATGACTCCCTGGAGGTAAGGTTCTTGGGCAGGCCTTTACCTTGAGAGCCATCATCCTACAGCCCTCCTCAAAGATGCCCCAGGATGGTATTGCCTCATAATCTCCAGGCAATGCCAAGGTGGCTGCTCTGGCCAAAAACATCTCAAGAAGCATCTCTGCATCTTTTTCTTAAAGTGCAGTGATGCAGGTTTGATTGACACAGCAATTTTTTGCTTTTCTTGGTGCTTCCTCCCTTTGAAACAGGGACTTCAGGGGACACGAGGAGCTCGGCCATCGAGAGCGTGAGAGGGCAGAAGAATGTGGACATCTTTGTTCTGCTGCCCAAGGGGTTCTGCACCCAGATACAGGAGCTGCAGATGACCACTGTCATTGAAGACAACGTCCACGTCTTTGCTGGTTGGCACTGCTGTTTGGACTGTCCACTTTATGGCCCTGCTGTGTCAAAACTGTGACCCTAAAAGTCTGAGGGGGCTGCTCAGTGGGGTTTGCAGCTTTAGCAGCTGCAGCCAGCCAGGTCATTGCCATTACCATGCCCAGACATCTGGCTAACAGGAGACAACATCCCCAGTTTGACAGCCAAGCAGTTTAAGTTTTTCTCCTGGCCATAGACCAGAGCTGCCTCCATGCAGGTGGTTGGTGTTTAGCTGAACTAAATTCAGCATAATTTTTTGTCACTAAAAGGATTTGGAGCCACTCCTTCCCTCTGTTCTCTTGACTTCATGGGTGATCCACCTCCTACCACCGTACCATCCCCGTGTATTGGGATCACCACTAGTAGCTTGAGCTGCTTGAGTTCCCATGAACTCCTCTGCTCAGCCTGGTCTCACCTTGGCATCTCACAAGGGGATGCAGCGTTTGCCTTCCTGGCAAGTTTATATTTGGTAGAAGCAAGAGCCCAGAGTGCTGTGTCAGAAACCACCTGACATGCACAAGGTGCCACTCAGGCCCTGGTTCACACAGCCCCCAGGGCAGATGGGCAACTCCTGGCCACAGCAAACCCCAGGGCTTGAGACCAACCCTATTTCTGTGCAGAAATACCTCGTGCCTGATGCACTGCTGCTGGCAGATCTAATCTTTCCTTTCTCCTTTTGACAGCTCATGGGAACAGCGATGAAATAGATGAGCCGATCAAGGAACTGTTTGCTGATGTCAATTTTGCTGGAAAATACAACCTGATGAGCTTGAATTCTGTCAATTGGTCCAGGATTATGGTGCAGATTGCCCACTACTTCTATGCTTACTTTCAGTGCTCCCCATCCCTGGATACCACCCAGCTGCCAATGGTGGAAATTGTTGTGCCAACGGGAGGAGGAGGAAATATCACGGGTAAAGGGAAAAAGAGATGGGTTAGATAAGAGAGAGAGAATGCTCTGATCTGTGGACCAAAAGCACTTTACAGATACTGGGTATTGCTATTTATTAAAACACCCACTCTCTGGTAGGATTTCTTCAGAACCACTTATATTTTATTACTCACGTATGGTTATTACTCAATTTAGGTGTCACTGATGATTTGCAAGGTGCAGAAAAACCCAAACCACCCTTTGATGATGACTGTAACTATCTTGAGGATGGGCACATTAGGAGAGGACAGAATGCGTTTGATGCAGAAAAGAGGGAAAATGCTGTGGCTCTGATTTCTTAAGTGAGACATTAACAGAGGTGTGGAGTCCTGCCTGGTCCTCACTGGTTTGCATGGTAATGCATGGTCAGGAGAACCACTCTTAATTGCATAATCTGGCCTTCTAAATGAAAGTCCTTGATTGCCTCAGTCCCAAAATAGGTGTAGAACTATCTTATGAAAGCAATAAAGGATTTTATATATTCAGTGCTCTTCCAGGCTGCCATCAGAGAAGCAAAAGCCCAAAATCTTCATCTCTCCTGCTTGTCTGTCAGCTGCCTGAACTCTCTGTCCCCTGCCTATCCACCAGCAAAAGTGGAGATGAGCAAGGGTCTGTGTTCAGTGGCAGGTGGAGTGTTGCATCCCTGGATTTTATAATCTGTGTTCTACCAAACCACTGAAGTCAGATATCTCAGAGTCCACCAGGGAATATAATTTGTGCCTGCTTCTGAACTAGATGCAAAGTCAGTTTGTATGATGACTTCTTTGCTAAATCTCCTTCAAATGTTTCTTCATCAAGCACTCACACATGTTTTTCACTTCTTTTCCCTAGCTGGATGTATTGCTCAGAAAATGGGTCTCCCAATCCGACTTATTACTGTGGTGAACAGCAATGACATCATTCATAGGACTGTTCAACATGGAGATTTCTCACTGGCAGAGAGCGTGAAGGCAACGTTAGCATCAGCCATGGATATCCAGGTATGCAGTGAACTGGCCAAAATGCAAAAATAGAAAATATTGCTGGGGTTTTTTTTAATCTTGCACTCTGTTCTACCTGTAAAATTCTGCCACTCAGTGATGCATTAGGAGGTGTGACTCATATTGAGCATTTATGCTACAGACTGCTGAGCTGAGGTAGATCAAACTCCTTCTCCCTCACTTTTCAGGGCTTGACTTTCTGATCTTTGTTGTTGAGTGCTGGGTTTCTGGGGATCGTTCTGTGCAAGCTTAGTGTCTTGGTTTGGAAAGGACACTTAGCAAGACAGGGACATTTCCACAACATGTGACAGCTAGAGAACTAAAAATGCCATCATGTCACAAGGGTTTTGTTGATGCTTCTGAAAAGCTCCACAAAGAGCAAGAGAAAAGACTAGGAAGGAGGTAGAGAAGTCCAGAAGAAATGCCTCATTCATGGCTGCCTGCAGCTTGCTCAGAACAAAACAAGTCTCAGCAGGCAGGGAAAGGCCTCGGAAAGAAAAGTCATGGAGTTACAGAAGCCAAACACCTGGAAGCACATACCTCCTCTTTCATTCCCACCCTGGGATCCCCAGGGTGGGGATCTGCTTCCAAACAAGTGATCAAAGTGGGAAACCCTTGGTGTTGTATCTCTGTGGCCTTAAGCTACCTGGATTTTCCAAAAGCTGTTCAAACACACTGGGAGAACCTGGGAGTCTGGAGGGACTGCCATGCTTTGCAGTCACTAAGTCCCTCTGCCCCTTTCCCCAGCTGTGCTCTGCAGCTTGGCTTTCCTCCTGAGCCAGGAACTTGTGGGGCTTCTCAGAGCTCCAGGGGTAACTGGGCTTCTCTCTCAGCCCGTCTCCCTTCAGTAGCACTGGTCAGCAAGTGCCAGACTGGGATCTTGGGGGCAGAGTCAGGTGAGGAGATTTCCTGATATTCCTGAGGAGCTGAGGATTCCTGAGTGAATCCCTCTTCACATTCCTCTCCATGGCTGCATGGGATGTCATTGTTCAGCTCACATCTGAAGCATCCATGAAAATATTTCCGTAGCTAAAGAGAACATTTGTTGTGGAGGGGAATTCAGGAGGTCTCTGTTTGGGACTTGTTTAAAGCAGGTTCAGCCTTCAGGTCAGGTGGGATTGCTCAGGGCTTTGTCCATTTGGGTGTTGGAAACCTTCAAAGGTGGAGAGTGCACAGCCTTTTTAGGTTGCTGCTTCTGCAGACAAGAAAGAAATAACAAGAAATAAGGCAGAGAAAACTTTCCTGTTAGATGCTGCGTGAAGAGTTGAAGGGGAAGCAGAAAGTCTGGTGTGGATGAGCCTTGCAAGGAGCAATCCCAGGACAATTCCAGCAGGTGCTGTGTCTTTGCAGCCAGGTGGGGGCTGTTCTTTGTCCCTGAGGTCAGGAAGAGTCACAGAGCTCATATCCATACTCCAAAACTTTGTCCCCTCCATGACCTGTGGCCCAGCCTTCTCCTGGAGAGCTCTGATGGTGTGGGACAGAAGCAAAAGCCTTACTTAGGTGGTGAGGCTGCTACTTGCACCAGTGCCCTGGCCCACTTCAACTTACTGATGTCAACATAGTGTTCTGTAATGGAAACCACAAGGCTGGTGGGAATGGAGGCTGAAGGGGAAATGTGGGAAGAATGTGGGAAGGATGTGGGGACAGCAGAAAGAAGGACAGGAGAAAGGGTGTCAGGAGCACAGTGTTGGAGGCACGTCCGGGAGCAGGTCATGGAAGTCCAGGCATGCTGACCTGTATCTTCTTAGGACAGCCTAAGACAGGGGACAGCCTAGAGCAAAGGGCAGGCTACACCCAGACTAGACTGAAGATTAGAGGCTGGAGGCTCAGGGAGATGATGGTGGGAAGATGAAGAACAGAACTGAGCCCATAAGACACCCAGATAAGGACACAGAAGGCTGAGTAAGTCCTGATGACTCGACAAGGTAGGACACGATGGAGTGACAAAAGGTCACAGGCGCTGTCAGCTGCTAAAAGTTATGAAGAGTTTATCCAAACCCAGCACTTGAGCCCAGGAGGTGAGATGAAGACTCTGTAAGTTGGTGCCCTTGTCCTGTCTGTCCCTACAAGGTATCTCAGCCAAACCACCTGGATGGATATTTCCTGGTGTTTGTAAATGTGCAGGAATGAGGCAGGGCAGAGAAATTGGTTTGGGACCCTCCTGTATAGTCTTGCACAGAGTTCTGCTGCAGTGTTGCAATGCGGATTGCTACATAGCCATACAGGCCAGTCGGGCCCTATATGTGCCCTATAAGTTCATGGAGATTATCAGCCAGCCCTGCAGCGAGCTGGGTGTCTCATTAAGTCACGCAGGAGCTGGGTGACTCACAGCAGCATCTGCAACACTGAGTAAACAGCTGGATATTTCTGGTTCTCCAATACACAGTGTGTTATTAGCCTGGGCTCCTCACAGTGATGGTACAGATGTGGTCAAGCTGTTGATTCATCAGCCAACCCTTCATTTTCTGTTTTCATCTGATGGTCACTGTCAGACTGCTCTGACAGGTCAGAGGTTCAAAAGACATTGTGTTCCCAAAGACTTGTCTTGGGATGTAGGTGAGCAAAGGGAAGACAAAAAGCCCACCCTGGCTTCCACCAAGAAAAATGCAGTGGTAGGACCTCAGCCCTAATGAGACATCAGAGAATCCACAAGGATGCTTCCCCCCATTTGAATTTCCTCACCTCTTGCTTTGTTATCCCAGGAGCCTTACAATGTAGAGAGGATCCTCTGGCTGCTCTCAGGCTCTGACAGCTGCCTGATAAAAACTCTGATGGAGCAGTTCAACATCTCAAAAAGGCTGAAGCTGCCAGAGGATTTGCACAGAAAGGTCAGTTCCTCACCCATACAACACTGTGCCTGTGTGTGTGTGTAAGATTATTGCTACCAGGTATTTCCAATTCATTTTCAGAATAAAAAAAATCATAGTGGAGAATATGCAACCAAAAATTTAAGCGTGACTCCAGAACAGTTTTATATCAATGTGTGTGCATGGAGATACTAAAAACCCCTTTTTATCTTTTTTTTAAAGAATACTCTCTCTTCTTCATGAAAGTAACTTAAAAATTACCTGCAGTTATTTAGGTAGCATATGAAATTGGCCTATCCTTGGCAATGCACTGAGGCATTGTACATTGGATGCTGGCACAAATTGAGTGTTTGGGAGTGGGTCTGTTGAATTTGGTGCAATTCAGCCTTGCTGTTACAGCAAAGGGGAGCACAAACACAAAGCAGAGAGAGATACAAGAGAAAACCAAAGATTTGAGTTGTGAGAGGGCCAGGTGCAAAATCCTGCCTTTTCCTGTCCAATTTCCGATGTGCTCTCCCTCAGAGAGCAGCCTTTGCCCAGTGCCCACTCGTGCTTGTGCTGCAGAAAGATAAATACTAAACAATTTTATTATTAAAAGCAAGAAGAGCTGTTACACTGAGGTGTACGAGTCCTCAGAAACTCCCTCAGAGCATGGAAATAGCAGTGCAGAGGTGAGGAGCTGAGTCCTGCCTCCTGCCCACCCACACTCGCAGCACCTGTGGACGGAAACCCCTTGCCCACTCTCCATCCCTGTGGTTTATTCCAGCAGTGCCTCTTCCCCAAGCTGCAGCAGCAGCTCCTTTTCCTTCAGTCTCTGGGGGAACCCATCCTCCAGCCTATTTCCACCTGCTTTGCTGAGTGCCTGTGGCACAAAGCCATCTGGGAACACGTTGGGTGGTGGTGCCCTGTGAAAACCTCCCTGTTTCCCCACAGCTCTCAGAGACCCTGGGATCGTGCTCAGCCTCTGACCAGGACATTGTGGGAGCCATGTGGCGCTGCTGGGAGGAGAACCAGTACCTGCTGTGCCCCCACTCTGCTGTGGCTGCTCACTACCACTACTCACAGCCACACAGGTAGGGAGAGAGAGCCATGGTCAGGAGCATTAGGGACTGGACCATCACTATCCCCTTGCTCCTGCAGCACCTCCAGCCCCCAGCTTGCTTACACCATACGTTTTCTTTGCTTGTCTTTCTTTTTCAGCATCCCCCGGTGTTGCTTGGCTCCAGCCTCTGCAGCCAAATTTCAGGATGCCCTTCTCCGAGCTGGCCTGGTTCCCCAGATCCCCCCTGAAATCACTGCTCTGACAGCAATGGAGACCAGGTCCACTCCCCTGGAGCGGGGACAGGACTGGGCACAGGTGCTCCGGGGCTGGATTGAAGCTGTGACACAGCAGTGGGAGGCACAGGTGGGTCAGTCTGCACCCCAGGGCAGGTAGTCACACAGACCTGACTACTGGGCACAGCTGGACAATGCCTCCCAGGGCTCATCCTCCACTCCCAGAAAAGCCCTGTCTTATGCTGGGAGTCTCCATGCAATGATTTATTAGCAAGAAGTCACTTCCCTGTGTAATTGGACTATCTCGTAGCGTTTTCAGTAAAGAATTCAATTATGTGGACAATCTCATCACATTTTCAGTAAAGAGCACTGCAATTGTATCCCTTTTTCCTAATAAATCAGGAAAACTGATTAAAACTCTGAGTAAACCTGGCTGTTCCATCATTACTGGGTGTTACAGAAAGCTGTCATAGCACTACCCACAGCTGCCTGCTTCTTGAGCATTATCCAGTGATTCTGGCTCTGTGCTGTGATGTTCAGCCCAGAAATCCCAATAGCACCCAAGATGCTCAATAGGAAACACATACAGGAGTGGAGTGGATCCACTTTACCCATCCCTGTAATTTAAGCAGTGCCAGGGATTGTTCTCAGGCATTGAAACTTGCTCTGTTATAGTGTTAAATAACAGATGTTTTCCCTGGACAAGTTTATCTCAAAGAGCTAATTTCCAGTGCTGTATCTCATAGCTTTTGGTCCTAGTCCTGCTTCAGACTCTTCCCAGGCAACTTCCACTGTAACAAGTAGGAAATGGGAAATTCCCTTTATCTTCTGCCTGAAACTTCAGGTCTTTCAATACCACGTTCTCATCATATACATATAAATACATAAATACCTTGTGTGGGAGCTGCCTCCACAAGTCATGCATCTGGCAGGAATCTCTTGTGCCTAAAAAAGGGGGAAGAAAAATAGGAATAATTATACCAGGGGGGAAAAATCCCCCTTTGCCATCAAAAAAAAATTCCCCCTTTGACATCAAAGGAAGTCCTGTAATGGGAGGATTAATTTGAAGGTTTAGTGGCATTTAACAGGGTAAAAGTAAATTCTGTGAAGTGATTCAGCTTGGGACGTTGCAGAATGTGCGGGAAGAGTGGGAAGCTTGGCCTGGGCTGCAAGCTGCCTTGCTGGCACCCAGGCAGCCTTTTCCTTGGCTCCCTCTGGCACAGCTGGCTCTGGCCACCTCCTTCCATCCCACCGAAACCCTGCAGGAGAGGAGGGACCTGTGCCTCCTCCAGGGTGGGGGCTGAGGCTGCCCCATCCCAATTAACGGGGATGAGGGAAACAGCTTAGCTGAGGATGATGTAAAAACCACAGCACTTGGATGTTTTTGATGCTAACAGCTCTACTTGCATGGATTGAGCAGCTGGGAGGTGGGGTCCAGGAATGATGTTTCGTGAGGCCATCATTCACCCTTCTTTAAGAGCCAAACCAGCAAAATACGTCTTATTTAAGCAGCACCTTCTTCCTCACAAATAACCCTTCCCCAAAGCATGGCTTTGCACTGGGGGTGGTGCAGGACATCTCTGGGGGTGGCAATAAGAAACTTCCCAATCCCTTTTGACCCCCATGATCAGCTTCCCCTTTCATTGATGCAGATATTATGCTCATTGGACCCCACTGCCCTTGACAGCTGCCTCCCAAATCTTGTGGTTGTCAGCCAGGCCCAGTTGCAATTTAGCCCTTAATCATATCTCAGGACACCCTGTGAGAGGGGAGAGGCCTGAAATTGCACCCAGTTCTGCACCCAAGTGACAGGTTGCAAACCTGGCTGGCAAGACCCCAACCCCTCACTGGGGAGCACTGTGAAGGATGGGGTGAGTGGGGCTGGACTTGCAGCCTGCCAAAATCCTGGTGTGTTTTGCAAGCAGAAAGCGTGACGAATACATTCCATGCTCCCATCCCAGTGCCCTCAAGCAGTAGATTGAGTAAAGGGTCCAGCCTCATTGCAGGGTGAAAAGGAGTTTAATTCTCAGCCATCCCTGAGGATACCCTTATGGGGTGAGGATGCTACATCTCCCCCAGCCCAAATCAGACTTTTTTTTGGGCAGGACACTATGAAACCCTCTCTGAGATCTCTGGAGCAGAAGAACAGCAGGAAAAGCCTGTTCCATGCCTGGAGCCAAGGCAGAGGGAGCAAGACAGGCTTGGCTTGCAGGGGGGCTGTGCTCCCCCAGAGGGCAATGCACAGCCACTCGTGCCAGCCTGGTGCCTGGGATGTGGGAATGAACCTGGCCCCATGGGCTTGCTTTGTCCCACCACCTGCTCAGGGACCATGGCATCCATGGCCACTCTCACACCAGGAGTTCCCACTCTGTCCCCAGAACTGGTGCTTGGGTCTCTGCTCGCTCATCCTTGGGTCTCTGGCTGAGAGGGAAGGTTAGCCTGGTTTGGTGGAAAGATGGAAAATGGGGGGAGGAAAGTCACACAAAAAGTGGTACCTCCTCACCCAACACTTATAGGTGACTGCAGGCTCTGGCAGCTTCACATGTTCCTGGGGTTAATGGTATTTTAATCCTGCACCTTCCAGAGCTGATCACAAACCCAGGACAGGCTTGTCAAATAATTGATCTCATCCATCAACTGCTCTTGCTTTTCTCCAGCAAAAATTCCAGTTTCAGGTCCCTGACCCCAAGCATGTCTGACAGGTTATGCAGGAGATAGTGAAGCCCACAAACCAGTGACCATACTCCATGGGGACACTGTATTCCCCCACTGAAGGACGTGGCTGGGACATGTTCCCAACTCCTACCTCAAGGAGAAAGTAATGTCTTGGGATGGAGATGCAGTGTGTTGAGATAGAGGAATAGGGTCATAGCTCACCTGGAGTTTCTACTCAATAACTCACATGTACCAAAGCAGCTTGCTGTCCTGAGCCAAACTCACTGGTAGTTGGCATGTCCAACAAGGGATTGAGGTGCCTGTCCTGGTGTGGTTTGGGATCTGTTGGACTACATGTGGGGTCTGCCCTCTAAGCCATCTGCCTCTGTGCCCCATGGGGACTTCATCTGCCAGCAGAGCCATGCTGTGGTTCAACACTCCAATTATTAAGAGTGTCATTAAGAGATCTATTTGCTGAAGGGGGACATGGGATGGCTGGCTGACTGCTGCTCTGGCTGAGATGAAATTGAGAGGAATATAAAATCCCAAAGGAGCTGTGGGTGGGGAGTCTCTTTCCCATGAGCAGAGCAGTCCAGCCTTCCCCTGTGCTTTGTCACAATGTCCATCCCCATCTTCCAGCTTGTGGCCACCCAAGGAATTGATCTTTGGGCAATTACTCCACTGACTGGGCTGTCACGTCCTTCTACTCCATTTATGAGCTGGGAGGAGCCCACAACATGGTGAATTATAAGCCAATGCTTTAAAACAGTGTTCTGAAGGTTTGGGAGCTGAATTATTATTTATAATGCCCTGGGGGCCCCATGTAATTTATGGACAGGTATGAAGACAAGTAGGCGCTCAGACATGGGGATGAGCCCAGTGTAAATGCTGAGATAGAAGGATAGATAGATGGATGGATGAAGATAAGCTTCTTGGCCAAGAGAGCTGGAGATTGAAAAACTGGAGATGGAGAAGGCTGCTCAGACATCTCTGCTCTCCTAGGGTGATACCTACACTCCCACTACTCTCACTCTGTAAAATGTCATCTCAAACGTGGTGCAAATCATTTGTTTACTCTTATTTTTTTTAATTTATCCAAAGTGCAAGGAAAAAAAAGTAAAAAGGAATTGCTTTGTTGTTGCAATTTGCTGCTAGGCATTCCTATGTGTGCTAATGATAAGTATTAATTAAATAGCTTTCTGTTGTCTTTTAAATGCAGTTCTTTCAGGCTGTAATTAAAAACAGACACCCAGCCCTTTCTGTCTGCATAGGAAGAGGCAGGTAGGCCTCTGGAGCTCTGCACTTCTTTCCTTGTAACAGGAGAGAAGTGGAAAATGAGGCAAAACCAGTTTCCACTGAAAACTCACTACCCTGTGCATGTCCTTCACAGGGAAGGCAACCAGCTGAAGGAAATTAAAGGAATGTGACTTCCAAGATCTCAGCCCTGCAATCAAAGTAAGTTTATTTGCCCTTAAGATCTTACAGCTTCATACATTTAAAAGGCAGAGGAGATCACTTTGTTTGATCTCTGGGCTACACAGGCTGCTGAACATCCTCCTGATGCATTCATCATGCCCAGAAGAAACTTGTTGTCTTGTGAACATTTTGATCTGAGTAGCTGGAGATAGGATTCCATCCCTCTCACTTGTTTCTTGCTTTCCCCAGTTTTTTTCACTCTTGCTGTGAAAAACCAGACACTGCTGTAAATCCCCATCCCTGTGCTGCTCCTCTGGTCATTATTAATCTCTCAACTCAGGGTGTGCTGCTCAAGGAAACTGGAGCTCCCACCAGCCCTACTGCCCTCTCCCTTTCCCAGCTTAAAATAGATTAAAGCCCTCTAGAAATGCAAATAAAATGTCAGATGCTCACGTGATGGAAAGCAACCACCAAATAAAATTTCCCATTTGCCCACAACACTGAATGACACCTAAACCCAAATTTTTTCTGCCCTTAAAGGCAATTGGGCTTCGCTTATCTAAAATGCTGCTGTTAATCAATAAATACATGGGAAGACAATGGCTGTCTCCTGTGCAGCTTATGAGAGTGCTGGGGGAAGATGCAGCTCACTCAGAGGATGCCTTGGTCAGAGATGGCTCATGAGAGAAAAGTTTCTGTGTCCAACAGCTGCATTTTTTTTTTGTGAATGGAAACATTTAATTATGCATTTGAGTAATTTATAACCTGATATGTGTAGAATTTGTGTAATAAATACACAGAGAATATAAGACAGGCACATGGCCTGTGAGGGGATCCTCAGTTTGGGGCAGTGCAGCACTTTGGTCACCCAGGGTGATGCTCCTCTGCCTTGGTAACTCCTCACACAGTTCATAAAACAGCCACAGCCCTTTGGGGGTCCTGTCAACCCAAGGCTGGATTTGCAATGGGTTTTTCTGTCTCCCTCAGCCCCATGGCTATGTCTGTCTTGTGATTTTGATGCAGCTGGACAGGTGTCCACAGGGAGTTGGGAACACAAGAAGGGGTCTGGGACACTGCAGACTCCTTCCCTGGTGAGGGGAGCACGGGGCTGGGAGCATCTTTGGGGCTGTTGGTGGCAGCAGCAACAGAAGTGGCTCAGGAGGAATTTTTTTCTCAATTATTTGTGTTTTAGAAATGAGAAAGGGGGAAAATGGGATGGAAAAAGCAGGGAAAAAAGTAAGTACTCAGAAATTAAATAATTAAAAAGGAGTTTGAATTTGTTTGAATTGAATAAAAAGATTTTTTCTTTTCAGCAAACACGAGCTTCTTTTGAGCAGAAACGGAAAAAAAAGAGCCTTAAAGAAGATGTTTTTTACCTAAGTAAAATTACTCACTTTTATCCCAAATGCTATAAATTATGTTTCAGTTTTGGGTAAAAGAAGGAAATGTAGAAATGTTGCAAATTCTAGGAATATTAACAACGCCATATCACAAAAAAAGAAGGTGTTATGGGGGAGATGAAAAGCAGAACAAGAGGGCTGGAAAAGACTAACCAGCAGCTGCCCTCTGTGGCTCTGTCCTTGCCCTGACGCCCCTGAGATCACCCCGAGCACTTTAAGATCACGAGATACTGAGAACAAAGAGTTTGTGTTCTCTTTTTTGCTCTCTAGTTCCCTGCATTTTGAGGTTCCCAAAGCTGGCTCAGCACTTTTAGGGCAGGTTAGAAACCAATTCTTAAAGAAAGCAGAGCAGAAAATCCCATATAATGTGGCTCCAGGAGGGTGATGCTTTCAGAAAAATAGCAAAACTAATGATTCCTGAGAAACAAATAAATTAAAAAGTGATGAGCACAGGTCAGGGATATTTTCTGCAATTCCTCACTATTCATCTCATTGCTTTTGCCTTGGGACCCCTCAAGCAGAGCATCACAGGTATTTGCAGAACTATTTGCTCATGAAATGAAACAGCAGCATGATGCTGCAGTAAAAGAAGTGGGAAAGGGAGGAGGAGCTGTGTCTGAACATAGCTTTATTTTGGTATCTGACACAGGGAGTGGAGCAGGACTCACTGTGCTAAGTCCTGGACTTACATGGGAAAAGGAAGATGAAATATTTTGGCATTGAAGTTTGCAATCAGAGCTTAAACAACAGGTTTTGAGGGTGTTTTTTTTTTGTTTTTTTGGTTTTTTTTTTTGAGGTTTTTGTTGCTGACTTTCTGTGTGACCCTGGGAAGGGTGGAGGTGAGGAGCAGGGGGACCCTCCTGCAGCTCCCCCAGCCTGGTCACTGCCACCTGGGGGACTCCCGGGGTCCCACCGTGCCTGGGGACCAGGCTGCTGCCACCTCCTCACCCTGAGCTTGATGCCCTGCAGCTCCACTTGGTCCCTACCTGCCGGCAAAGCACCAGCACTCTGGGAGCTCCTCGCTTCCGCTCCTCCGGGATGCTTGTGGGGATTAGCCAAGCTATGCTCCCTAAACCCATCACATGTGTTTCAATAGTTTTAATTGTTGCCTTTAAGATAATTACAGGCTGGAGAGCGCGGACAGGAAGAGCCCTGTGGATTTGCACCGGGGCTCGGGAGCACCGTTGTGTACGGAATGGGATATCTGCCACTTGGAAGTGTTTTTCCTGCTTGGGAGAGTGGTTTGCATGCCAGAAACAGGGAAGGCCACAAATCCCCACTTCCCATGGCTGGAACAACTGGAACAAGGTGTTCCCCTGCCCCCCACTCTACCTGCCCTGGGGAAAGAATCCTCCAGCACCTGGCTCAGCAGTTACTGACCCTTCCTCATTTAAGCTGCAGCTTTTTCCTCTTTCCCACGTCTGTTCAGAAGGGAATGAGGACCTGAAGTGAACAGGATGCTGAAAATCAGGCTCAGAGTGGGGTAAGGAGCATCCAGGGCCCACCTTGCTTAGAGATGAGGAGCAGCAGCCAGCCCCAGCACTCTCCTTGGCTCTTAGTGGGGTGGACCATAACTGAGTTTTTTAGTATATTATGGTTTGTCCTGGTCCCTTGCTGGCTATCCAGCCTTCATCATGGGAGAAAACACTTTCCTGATTTTAAAGGGAGATAATCTCTGTCCCTCCCATAGCCTGGAATAATTCAATATTGAGTGAGAGGATTGCAGTCACTGCTTTTCCTCTGTTTGCACCTTTCTTGCAATTATTTTGTTAGAGCTCCCTGCTGGAGGGCAGGGCAGGCAGCTCTCAGGAGTAACACAACTTCCTGGATGCTGCCTTGCCACAGAAGAGCTGGGGCAGCACTGAGGACCCCTCTTGGGGCACAGACCTTCCCCAGGGTTCACCACACAGGACAGGATTTCTCCTGAGATCTTCTCCAGCCCGTTGTGTCACCATGAAACCCAGCAGGGGGTTCTTGCCTTTGCACTTGCAATAACCTTTTTATCACTGATGCTTTTTAAAATGAAAACAAGATTTCATTTGCATCCAAGAGTTTGCTCCAGTGCAGCCTCCTGGTTGCAGGATGTCTCATGGCTGGTTGTGGGTCTGGAGGATCTGGCTGGTTGCTCCCAGACACTGAAACCTGCAGTAACTGGAGGGGTGATGTGGGGCCTGGCACACCGAGGGTGGGATTTGTTTTAGCATTCAATCCATAGAAATCCATTTAACAGCACTTCCACTAAAGTGCTGCCTTTCTTCCACCTGAACTCCTAAAATGGACATAATCATGGCAGGGAAAGAATTTGGAACTACTCAAATATTGAAATGCAGTGAAGGTGAACTGGCTCCTGGGTGGAGAGGACAATGGGGATGGGCCCCGGTGCTGCTGCCAAGGTGAGTTTTGGGGACCTATTCAGACCTACATCTGCTGGCAGTGGATTAGAAGTCAAACTCACCTGAAATCCAGAACTGAGCATCCTGAGGGGCTCCTCGAGGATGGGATATTCCCCTCCATGAGGTGTCAACTTCGCCCCAATAATCCTTCACATCCCATCTCATCCCTCTTCTCCCTCTCCCCTTTTCCCTTCCCTTCCCCTGTGGTATGACACATTGGCAGAGGAATAAAATAATCAGCTATTGCTTTATTACTTTTTCCACCCCTGCTTCCCTCACGGGCAACTGTATTTCGGCAAATGTTTTTAATATTTGCTAATAAAAGCAGCTCCAGTAATGACATGCTCCCTCCCAAAGACAAAATTACCGGGACTGGCGTTATCTAACAAACTCGTTTTGGCACAAGCGCGTCTGCGTTCGAGCCATTTCTGCCCATTCACAGGATTATCAGCCATCTCTGCAGCCAGCCCCAGCCCTCCTCTCTCATTCCTAGTTAATTGGTGTGAAATTGGAGCAAGTTCTCAGGTGATAATGTGTTTGCATTTACTGCTTCACTGAACCACCCTAGCCACTCAATCCCAGCTTCATTAAAGCTTCAATCTCAGCTTTTGCTCCTGGCTGTGAGCTTCAAACCCTATTTCCTGCGTGGCAGACATACAGCCTAACACATGTCAGGAAGACAGCTTGAGCAGAGCCGCTGGGAACAAACACAGCTACTGCCCGGGCGCCGCTCCGGGAAAATCACGTTCGCGGTGGGAAAGATGCTTGGAGTCCCCACGATGGCTTCACGCTGCGTTGGTTGGCTCCCTGCTCTGGAAAAAGGCATCTTTTATACCCTTTAATTATACTTGTTTAATGAATTAATTTTATTTTTTTTTTTTTTGCTGCAGCACTTTGAAGATAAAAAACCCTTCGTCTGAATTCTGATTAGTATTTAAAGACTCAAGTGAAATATTTGTAGGCAGAAAAACCTAACCGAGGAATGCCTGTGTTCAAGAATTCAATAGGGCCTATTCACAGGATAGATTCCAGGGTTATTATTAGCAATAAGGTTATCTTTGGCATAATCTTTTTATGCACAACATGCTATTGGATTCCACCCTCCCTTTTCACTCAGGCCCTGGGGCAGAAGGCAGACAAACCAGAGCTGGTTCAAGCCTTGCAAGTGTTTTTCATGCAAGTGGAGCTGAAGCCTGGCAAAGTCTGCCATGGTTATGTTTAGGACAAACCATAAGGTTAAGATTTTTTTTGTGCAAGATGCACGCCCCAGAATGCTTCTGCACGGAGGGAGAAGTGTGCTGCCCCTGGGGTATCTCCAGCCCTGCTAGCACACACTGTAGGGGACCTGCTGCACACTGGGGACATCTGTGACACCCTGTGGGGGGTGACCCTTCAGTCTGAATGGAGAGGGAGGGATTGGGCTGGTCCTATGCCCGCAGGTCATGGAGGCAGCTCCCCCCGGACATGCGAGATTTCACAGGTCCGGACAAAGCTCTGGGCTTGGACAGGTCTGGACATAGCCGGGAGAGAAGCCCTGCCAGTCACACCACTGGGGAATCTCTTCTGGGGAGCTGGAATCGGCTCTCTGCTGGGTTCGATGTGCCCCGGGGGTCCCACCTGCCCCCAGCCAGGAGGGCTGACACGAGTGGGGCTGCAGGTCCACGGCTTGATCTGGGCATGAAAGGAGAGAGCAGCTGTCACCTGCCTGCCTCTTAATTTGGTCGTATTTCTAGCTCTCAGAAAGGTGAATGTAGGAGGTGGGGTTTTGTAGTTGTTGGTGGTGCTTTTTGGTGTTTTGTTGTGCTTTTTTTAATGGGTGGTGGGTGTGATTTTTCAAACGCGTTCCCTTTGGCACGTCTGTGCCAGCAGCGTTGGTGAGAGCCCCAGGATGCCTCTGCTGGAGCCCAGGAACACCTTCCTTTGAAATTTGCCCTGTGTCTCCCCAAACCCACCACTGAGCACTGGGGGTGGGAGGAGGTGAGGCCGCCTTTGGCTGTGGTCCTTTACAGCTCAGCTGCTGCGCAGGGTCCCCAGGTCACCCCAAAACCAGCCTCAAAAATCGATCAGGGCTGCTCCTCCATGGCCAGGCTCCCCAGCCTGGATGCAGGCAGAGCCAAAACACATCGAGGCACATGAAAGGATGGCTGGTGTGGCTTTGAAACAGCGCGGCAATCCCCTGTAGCCTAGTTTTTAGAGAAAGTATTTTGTAGCTGGTTTTTCTCTTTGTGACTAAACATGGTTATTAAGGCCCCAAGTGCATTATTAAACCTGTTATTAAAAGTAAACATGCTAAGGAGAGCATACTGCTGTGTAGCAAGCTCATCCAGGGCACTGGACCCTCTGGAAAAGTCATTAACATTTGTATTTAAAGTGAACATAGTTAAGAACATATTGGACTAATTCAGGGCCTTAGAGCTATTAAAACGACTGCCATTAAAAATAAATATGTTAGGCAGAATATGTTGCATAATTAAAATTATTACAGTGTTTACTCTGTTTTTTATGCTGGCCTCCAGTTTAAGAGGTTATTTGTATGTATATAAAATATATATGTGTTTTTTATATTTATACATACACGATAATATGTCTAACTATATATATTTGGTTATCTATTGTCGTAAAATGACTCTGTAGGATAAGTTTGACTTCCTTGTTGCAGGATGAGACAGAGCCCTAGTGGGATGAAGTCTTGATTAAAACCATGGGGGAAAAATAATAAATAAGTCTTAGCTATATGTAAGTGTTGTGGCCGCAGTCCAGTGGCTGTTGAGTTCAGTGGGAATCTTTCCTTGACTTTGCCATGCTGGGTCAGACCTCAGGAATGTGTCTCTTGCTTTGATGGTTTTGCTATTGGTAGGTCAGCTTGGAAAATCAGCAAATCAGCAGCTTTACTTTCCACGGGCCATTCCCAGGCCGAGCTCCACCAGGTTCTCATTTTGACCTGGTCCCCTGTGTCCCTGGGGAGGTGGCAGGGTGGGACCATCTCCCTGTCACAGGGTTCTTCCCACCTGGGGCCTCGTGTCTCACTGTGTGGGAAAAGGTGCTCCCAGGGAAGAGTTTCTCCCAGCAGTTTTGGACATGAGCAGTGACCTTTGCCTTGCCAGTGCCTGGGACAAGTGGCATCTCCTGCCACGGTCCTGGTGTAACATAGATCCAATCCATATAATGTATATAAATGTGTTATAGAGCCAGAGAATGGTCCAGGTTGGAAAGGACCTTTCAAGGTCATCTAGCCCAAACTCTCCTGCATCTTCAACTAGACTAGAGTGCTCAGACTCTGCCCAGCCTGACCTGAATATTTACACAGATGGGATGTCCACCACCTCTCTGGGCAGCCTGTGCCAGTGCCTCACCACTCTCCTTGTAAAAAAAATCTCTTCCTTATATCTGGTCTGGAACTCAAGCAGGGGCCATCGTGCTAAATGCAGTTACCTCCCAGGGACTTGCATGGGAGCTGAGGCTTTTGTGATTCTGGGAGTGTTCATGAAAAAAAAAAAAAAAATCTGAGTGCTCACCATACCAGCCAAGGTCTGTTTTCCAGTAATTCCTCTGGGAGTCCCAGTAACTCCAGTACCCCACAGGATCAGAGGTGGTAGGACCACAGGTTAGGGTGGAAGCAGCTGTGCTAAGGAATTACATGGGATGAGGGATGTCCCTTGAAGAGCAGCCTGTTGGAGGGGTTTCACTATGTTCATTAATTGCTGTGAAGGGGTTAATTAGACCCTGCTGGGTGGCAGTGACCAGCACCTTCCCCTCCAGCTCTTCTCCCAGGAGTGCTTGGGGTCTGCATTCCCAGTAGCCACAGGGCCACCCTGGATGTCTGTGGGGTCTCAGGTGCCCGCACACCCCACGGCTCACCTGCGGGGATGCCCCATCCGCAGGGCCCTGAGCGGGTGTTTCTCTGGCTGGCACGACCCCAAACGCCGATCTCAGGGGGGAGATAAGCACCCCTGGCTTTCGAGGAACGGAGCGGGAATGTCAGCAGATGGCACTATTTCTTCTGCCATAGGAGCTGCTGGTTCCCCCCCGGCTCTGAGCCGTGCCTGGAGCAGGGGAGGCTCGGGGCAAAGTGCTTTCAAGAGCCCCGCCAGTGTCGGGAGCCAGCCGTGGGCTCCACGCGGGGTGCGCCCGCCGGGAGCCGGGCAGGGAGTTCGCAGGGTCCCCACGGAGACCTGTCCTGCTGGAGGTTACCTTCCCATCGGCTTCGGTGCCCGACAGTGACTCAGTGATCACCAGCACAAACCTCAGGCCGCGCTGCCAAACCACTGCGCTGCTTGTTTTGTATCGGCTCTTTTTTTAGGGTTGAAAATCGGTGTTTGTTGCTGAGTCTCCAGGTGGAAAGGGAGGAGAAGAGAGTTTTTGTGCCCTTCCCTGCTCCCCTTCATCTGCATCCCATTCCAGGTGATACTGCTGTGACAATGTCCCCAGGTGCTGCCAGCTGGCGAGATGCCGACAGCCAGGGGTTTCAGTCGGACGAGTCCCAAGGGGGATCTCACCACCCGGATCGGCCCTATAAGCTTCTTATATCAGCTGAAAACCCCTTCACCCAGCTCTGCCCCAGCACTCCGGGGGCCGCAGGACCCTGGGGCTGCTGTCTTCTGCCCCATCCTTGATTTCACCAGTGCCAGGGCTGCTCCTGTGGCTCCCGGCTGTACCTGTGCTGCAGCAGGGGCTGCCAGTGGCCAGCCGGGGGGACATTTTCCACCTCACTGAATTAAACTTCATCTCCGAGAGGTGCTACCCAGCGCAAATGAATATTTAAATAATGAAACCAAACCGTGCTGGTGGGAGTACAGCTGCTATTACACTTATTAGTTAATTGTGGCGGTGTTTCAGAGCCCTAGGCATGCACCTGGACCCCTCGTGCTAGGTGCTGTACAAACAGGACGGAGGAGAAGACTTTGGCGTTTAAAGGCACTGAGTCATTCCTTCGCCCTCTCATCTGAAACCTCAGCTTTGTGTAAAACCTTTAGGATTTTGTTTAATGGGCGCAGCTAATGGTGAGGTAATCAGGGAGCCTTTCGACACAAAACCCAGCGATCAGTGGGTTGGATGCCTTTTGATCTCTCTGCGGAGCAAAGGCATTGAGAGGAGAAGCTGCGCGGTGGGGTACCGGGAGATGCTCTGCGAGTGGGCGGCAGAGACCGGCCCGGGGCAGCATCTCCCACACTAAGCCCCTTATGTTAGGATCTAGCTGGGGACCATCACCCTCATGCCATGTCCTGGTGCACACTGGAGCCTCGTGGGCACATCTCTGACACTGCTTAGATGTCACCCAAGAGGAGATGGGGACCACTAGGGGTGACTGTCCCTCCCTGCCTCCTGCAGAAAGGAGATATCTATACAAGACTTCTGCTTGCAGAACATGGGTTTTGACCTGTGGTCTCTGAAGGCACCCAAACTGAGCAATGGGTGCAAGCCATGCCCTTTTCAGGCTCCTGGATGTTCTGCTTCTGTTTGGCCCTCTCTACAGCTTCACTTCCCAGAGGAAACTATGGAAAGGGGAAAAGGTCCCCAGCAAGTTCCTGCAGCAGAACGGTGGCTGATGGATGTTCACAGAAGGGGTGGATGGTCTCTGCTGGGTGGTTATCTGGGGAGCCCAGGGTGTCCCTCCTGTGGCTGTGTGTACAGTGCACAGCCAGGGTGGAGCAGAAGTCCTTTAGGCTGCTCCTCTCCTGGGGTGACTTCACCCAACTCCTTTGGTGTGTGGCAGCATCTGGCTGGGGCTTGGGCTGGGGCGATGCTCTGAACGGCAGAGGCCCCAGGGTGAACCCGTGGAGCTGTGCTCGTGGGTACATTCTGATCTTGGCCTGGCAAGCTGGTACAAGCTACACCTGCAGGACTCCTTTCCCTTTCTGCTGGTGTGAGCCAGGTCTAACTCTGGAGATCCACCTCAGGGTGGTGCTGCTCCTCTCCCATCACCTGGCAGCTTGGCACATTGTGTGGGTGCATGGGTCAGCTTTGTAGCCCCCCAAGACCCCAGCCTTGTAGTTTTTTGACTCAGCTGAGACCAAACTTTGCCAGGTTAGTGTTCAAGTGGATGAGCCATTGCATGGTCACAAGGAAGGGGTAAAGGGATAGAGCAGGGGACAGATGGTTTTGGGTTAAGCATAGAACTTCCTTCTCAGGGCTAATGCTAAGGCAGTGTCCTTGGAAAGAACCTTGCAGGAGTGTGTTTAGAAGTGCTACAGTAGAAATAGCAGCACTGAGGGTCTCCTTTTCAGTGGCAGCCAGCTCATGGGATGGGGAAAGAAGATTGATGGAGGTAGAGCTGCTCCTGCTGGTGTCTGTTTAGGATGTGCAATATAAAGAATAACCTCCTCTACAGTTATCACACCTGACAGGCAACCAAGAATAAATAACGTGGAAAAATGTTGATTTTATCATAATTTCTTCATCATAAGGAAATTGAATGAACAGGGTAATGGAGAGGGTAATACAACTGGAGATCACAGCTAAAGCTGTAGCTGAGCACAAAGTCATCCTGTTCAGCACTGAAAGGGAAGGTTTTCTGCTCTGCTTTGCATTAAATGTCATGTGTCTGAAACATAGGGATGTCAGGCTGGGAGACCAGGCCACTCACATTTGCTTCTCCAGCAAATGTCATGATAGACCTGACAAATGACATCTCCCTTGGGCTGGCACCAGTGAGGTGGGTTGGGTTGGTGCAGCAGTGGGTCAGTTTGGTCAAGCTAAAGCCAGAGATGGTCTGTCTCACTGTGTCACTGCATGGCAGTGCTGAGAGCCCAGGGCGTGCCACTCACCCCCAGGGTGGCTTTAGGTGGGACTAAACACCCACTCTGTCCTGGGAGCTGGCATCTGCCACTGGGGGTGACAGCTCTGCCCTGAGCTGTCACCAGCACAGATCCCGTCCAAGCAGGGACATCTTTGTGGGGCAGATAAATTTCTTCACCCAGAAGCCCATTTTGCTGATCTTTCTCCTTGTTCCAGCCATGGGGGCCTCACCTACCCTGGCTAATGCTCCACTGATGCAAATCCTTATCTCGACCAGCTTCAGTCACCAGGGGTGGGAACTGTATCACTAAATGCAGACAGGTGAAAGCCCCAGAGGTCTTGCTCTGTTCTTTTCATAGTTGATGGAGATTTAATCTGCACAGCCAGGGGAACTGAGGGTGCAGTTCATCTTGTCTTGAAGCAGTTGCAAGCAGGCTGGGTGAATTTTACCTCCAGAGGGCCTTTGGTGACTACAAAGGGAGCTGAGGTACCTGCTGTGCTCCGAGTCAGTGCTGCAGAGACTGACTGTCGAGTGATGCAAATGTCACCCCGGTCACACTTGGCTCTGGGCTCCTTCAGCAGAGAGTGGAGAAAAATACCTGTAGGGCAACTCAGCCTACCTGCCCTAGACACGTCTCCAAAGATGGAGCAGGAAGGACCCCTGGGGCATCCTGTCTCTTGCTGTGGACAGTAGATGTTTTAGGTGGCTAAAAGGTGTTAGAGGTGGGTTCTAGAAGGCAGCTTAGGAGATGAGCACCCTCCCTGCCTTTAGTCTAAGATCACTGCTTCTCACCAGGCTGCAGGAGAGCTCATGGGTGCAGACCCATCACTGCAAGAGGGTGGCTGCAGGGCAGAGAGCCCAGAGCTCTGTGCTGCCTCTCCCACTGCAGGGCAACCCTGAGTGCCACCAGCAGGCCCAGTGGGTCCCAAATGGGGCTACAGCCCTGCACTGAAAGGCTGTGAGCCCTGGGAGAGCCCACCTGCAGAGGTGAAGCCTGTGGCTTGGAGAAGGATGTGGATGTGGATGGAAACACTAATTTGTCAGGAGAAGACGCTATCAGGGTCCAACAAATAAACCCTGGGCACCAGTCTATGCGTGCAGAAGACATCTTGTAGCTGGTTCTCCCATATGTTTCTCCTTCGTGGATCCAAACAGGTGACACTTGGAGAGTTTCTGGGAGCTACCATCACCCTCTATATCCCTGTGTCTCCAGCTCCTGACTGACTATAATATGTAATCTCGTTAGAGACACTACCTTTATACCTTGTACAAGAACATCCAAGCAGAAATCAAGACGTGGTGTCCAGACATGGGACCTGCCAGACCACTGACCTCATCCTTGGCTTTCACTGATAGCTGAGGGCTTTGGGCCAGCTCTCAATAACATGACAAAAGAGAGACCTGCAGACTATCCCAGCGAGGGAGAAGGGCAAGGGGCACAACGTGACTGGAGCTGGGTAGTGGGATGCTTGCCCCAACATCCTGCCATTTCCCCTGGTTTCAGCAGCTCAGCTGAGGGCAAGGTGTCACACGAGTGTCCCAGGGCCAGTGCTCTGCTCTGCCTCCCTCCCTTTATCTGCAGATCGTGCTATGCTAACAAGGCACACGTACAATGTTTGTGTGTGCATGTGAGACAGGGCGCTGACTCTGGGCCAAGTGAGAAAAATCATTAGTTACAGGCTCTGCAGGACTGAACTTGACGAGGAACTTGGGGCTTTGCCCCGACAGCGCTCGGCGCTGGTGCATTATTCAGTTTGTGGCTATGTTGATTTGCAGATCTAATCACTCCAACAACACATACAGAAAATTAATTTGGACGTGGGCCTGGTTTCTAGAGAAAGTTGGACCTAAAGGCGGGAGGTTGGTCGTGTGGCTCAGGCAAAGGCCCAGGCTGGGGAATATCCCATTTCCAGCTCTTGAGCCTCATAAAGGAGATGGGATGGGGATGGAGTGGCAAGGAGAAGTGGTGTTGAGTGGTACTGGAGCATGGGATAAATAGGATTTCATCCCCACTGAGTCTTTCAAAATCAAAGCCCTAATCACTCAGCCCTGGCTTGTGTTCATACCTCTTGCATTCATGGGAGATGAGTTGGATGAAGGGGGAGATGCTGTCCTTTCCCCAGCCAAGGGATGGCCCCCAAGAGGTGTTGATTCAACAGATTGATTCAACACATTTCTAAAAATACCTCTGGTTGGAAAAACATTGCTACTGAGAATCAGACCAGATGCACTATTCCTGGACTGCCCAAGCCTTCAGACCCTTTCCTCTTCCTCACCTTGCTGATGGTGCTGCCCCCACAGCATCTCAGTGGAGACACAATTTCTCCATGAAGAATCCATGGGTTTGGGTTGCTTCCAGCTGTGAGGGATGCTGCCTGCCCTCCTGCCCAGTCTGTGTGAGCTGGTGCTGTGAGAGCTGGTAGCAGCCTGCAAATCCCTCCGTCTTGAATTACCTGGTGAGCACTCTCCCTCCTTTTGATCGCAGCCCCCTTAACTTTGCCTTCAGCCAGGGCTGTCTCAGCCCTGGAAGTGCTGAATGGTCCCCTTTTAAAATGGGATTTAAGAGGGCATTAGGGACTAATTAGGTCTAATGAACAGCAGTGGCTGTTTTAGACCTGGTGCCTCCAGTTGACATCAAAGGGTGGAGGGGATTGGGTGAAGCTGGAGGAAGTGTTATCAGCAGCAGGAAAGATTTAGACCCTGCAAAATCACCCCCCAGCAGGGGGGTTTGTGTTCTTAATACCTCTGTGCCTATCAAGGCAGGGAGGTGGTGTGGTCCTCTCCCACTGGAGACAGGTGGGATTGGAGAAGTCCTGGTGGGAGCCCATCATCACCATAGCTGCCTCCTCTGCCATCCCTCACCATGAGTGGCTGCGATTGATTTCAGTGATCAGGGGCCAATATGTGGGACACCAGGATAGGGTTGCCAAGGGAGGAGGTGAGGAACAAGGTGGGAACAAGAGAAAGGAGGTGGAAGGGGACACGGGGACACATTCAGAGCTGGGAGAAGGAGGCAGCTATTTGCCTCTCCTGGGAGCTTCCTCAAGTGCAGGCAAGGGTGAGTCAGGGCTGCTCATACACAAGCTGCTCATTAGCAACGTGAAGTGCCGCTGCAGGACCCTGAGCCAGGCAGGGTTTATGTGCCCAGGGTGCAGCAATAGCAGCTGAGTCACACACCCTACCCAAAACATTTAAGCCTCTCACCATTTTCTGCATGTCAGAGGGACCTTTGTTGTAAGGGCCTGCATTGTCTAAAGGCCGCGGCGCGGTCTGAGGGCACAGGCACTGCGCAAAGCCAGCGGTGCCTGCCTCCCATCCAAAGCACCACCAGTTATCTCCTGCCATGACTCGGGCGGTTTCGCCACTGCTGGGAAGTCAGGGGTCAGGCCCAGCACCACGGGAGCCGTTTCCTGCCCTCTGCCAAAGCCGGGATAGGAGAGGTGGAGTTTGCCAACAGCAGTTCTCCCCATGATTCAGTTTACATGGCAGTATCGAACAGCGGTTTGGTCAGGGGGGATGTTACAGATATCAAATCCTTTCACTGGAAAGTCAGATCTCGGCAGACGGCATTTTGGAGAGCGCAGGGAAAACAACAACTATTTACGGTTGTTGTTTAGGGTTATGGACGTAAATGCCCTTGAATGATACAAACCGTCTTAAGGGGAATTTTTGCGGCTGATTAAGCGTAACCACAAAGCTTCAAGAAAACATGTGTTTATTTTAAGTAAGTAATGTTGATTACTAATGAGAATACTTAGTAGATATGATCAAAGGTAGCTGAAGTGCCGTCATGATATCAAAGACTGGGATGGAACGCTTAATTTAGATGTTGAAAAGCCAATCTAAGGTGAGCGTCTTGAAAGTAAATATCATTAACAGTATCTAGATTAGACCAAGGTATAAAAAGAGTTGGAGGTAACAGCTTTCAAATCTCCCGTATAAACAGGCAGGTGATGCTGTAACTGGGGGAGGCGAGTCAGACACAGAGCCCAGGGTAGAGGATGGATTGTGCATCTGGCGCACGCAGCCCCTGGCCGGGCTCCCGGCTCTGCCCATCAGCATCTCAAGGGAGCCGGCTCTCGGGAGCCAGCGTGGCTCCTTTCTGCTCCAGCTTACCCAGGGGAAAGGGATGGAAATGAGTCCCCTGCTCCCAGCATCTTCTGCTTGAGCCCTAGTGCAGGGCTCTGGCTAAGGAGGGAAGGCTTGTGAGGGACTCTGGGTGGGAACAGGGTGTCCTCTCTGCCAGCTGACCCAGGAGGTCAGGCAGACTGATGGAGGGACGAGTCTGACAGCACAGCTCAGTGCTCAGCATCCAGGTGTCTGCATCCTGCTTCTGAAGCCTGTTTCTCTCTACTACCCCTATCTTGCTCTGTTAGCCAGAAGATGCTTGGGAAAGGGCTCCACATGTCCCCACTGTCACCAGCCATGTTCCTGGATGTAAAATTCCTGTAGTGAAACCCCGATGGGATTTGGGACAGGCAGGACCTTATATCCCCTTCTCTTACCAAATGTGTCATGTAAGAAGGAATATGTTATTCATTTACCCCATATCCATCTCAAGCTCCCGGGTTAGAAAAACAGACAGTGTTAGTTGGAAAAAACTTTGAATGTGGCTGAGCTGTGACCCACAGTGTCTTCTGCTAAAAACCTGTGCCAAGGTCCACAGGCTGGCAACCTCCATGGTGGCTTCAGATCTCTGTCCTTCCTGCTGTCTCCCCAGGACCATTGCAATCAGTCCCCTCTCCATCCCTTCTCCCACTACCCAGTGTGGGCAGGGACCCTCTTAGCCTAAATGCCCTGATGATGGCCAGCACCCCCCGTGTCACTCCCACGCTCCCCAAGAGCCACCTCGGGATACGCTCTGCTCCGCACGTTTCCCTGGACCGAGCCCCTTTGATCGAGCGCTGCGGGGCAGTGAGCGGGTGCCAGACTTCTGCCCTGCCTTGCGTGGGCTGGGAGAGTTTTGCCTTCCCATCTGGGGCCCAGGGAGTGCCCGCATCACTGGGTCTGCTGGGCACCCTGGCTGGCCACACGTGGGCCCAACAGGCTCTTGTGGCATGAATCATCCCCCCTTCCCCAGCTGCACTGGTGGTCCTACATGGGGCCAGGGATGCCAGAGACAGGGAGAGGTGTTTCCCAGGGATAAGCTTCAGAAGGGTTAAAGGAGGGTGGCTTTGCAGGCAGGAGTGCTGGGTGAGGGCAGATACCATTCAAAGAGCCGAGTGCTGGTCCTGCACAGGCTGATGCTTTACTACATCATTAGAAACGGTGCTTTCCAGAAAAATAAACTTGAGGTGCCTGTGAGCTACTTTCAAACACGGATGCAAACCCCAGCCTTGCAAAGGCAAGGGGCACTGAAGCTTTTCAAAGCTCTGGTGTCCCCATGTCCTGGCTGGATACCCTGCACAGCCTACGTGTGCTGGACACTGCAGGTCCAACATCTCAGCCAGGGCTGGAGCATCTCATCTCCAGTGAGTGGTGACAGTGCCGTGTCAAGCTCTTACCAGAAGTCTCTTTGCTCCCAAGTGTTTTGCAGGCTCTTGAGTTGTAACAACAATAACAACAGAAATGTACAAAAGCTGGTGATTTAAGTAGCTTGAGAGCAAATCACTCCCCTGTTTGCTTGAGTGTCACCTGCTCAGTATCTACTTCATGATATGGATGCACAGTTTTCTCTTGGGCAATGAAAATCTGCATTTCTAATACATTAGAAAAGAAAATAAATAAAATCTAACATGAACAAAGTGATTTCTGGCCCTCTTTGCATATTACAAAGGAGCAAGATGGGCACAGACCCAATTCCTTTGTTCTTTTCAGATCTCTGCTACTGTGAGCAATATTTGTCAAGAGATTTGAAGCTGCAGATGAAAAGTGCTACCTACGGACCGAGTATTATTACTGCTTTAAACTCACACCCTTCAAACCAGCTGGCTGTCCCTGTTTAAAGGGAGGTGTGTGGCCAAACAGGTAGGACAGACACCGGCTGCCAGGATGCCCTGGGTCCTTGGCTCATCCTCACTGCCAAGGCTGTGGGCACATTCCACGTGCAGTCCAGCACGGACCCTCGCTGTTGATAGCACTGGGGTGGCAGCAAGGAATGCAAACCTGGGGTAGGGAGTTGCTCAAGAGCATTTTTGATACCCAGATTTTGAGATGGAGCTGAACAAGCTGCTTCAGTGTTGACCCTGCTGGGTTTAACACCAGAAGGTGAATTCATGGTGGGGTTTGGTGTCATGGAGGTTGGTGTTGTACAGCCTTGGGTGGACATGCAGGGAAGCAGAGTCTTTCCTGTCACAGCATCATTTCTTGGAAAAACTGGTCTGCACTTACTGCAACTCTCCGTGACCAAAGTGCAAGTGTATGGGGAGGAGGGATTGGATTTTATTTTTCATGTGATAAATCTATGCTCATAAAACTTTGCTACACAGGAGGAACTGGGAGATGCCCTGCCACGTCCTGCCGTCACACAAGGCTGTTCTCTGTGAGCAGGGAGCCATCCTGGCATCCTCAGCACCAACAAAGAGAAACCCATCCATGACATTAAGTTCTGCTCAACAGCAGCTCAGATTAAGAAAGGTTTTCTTGTGCTGGAAACTCCATGAATAAGAATGCTAGGAATTGGCTTAAACCACTAGTGACATAATTAGAAGGCTTTTGATATGCCAATTTGGCTGATCTCAGTTACTTCCCCCTGGTGCTGGGGAGTGTCAGCAGAGGGATTAGCCTCCAGTCACTTCCTGACACTCTGCTAAATCTTCTCCCTCTTTGTTCTTCATCCAAGACAGGGGAAAAAAGGAAAAACAGGGAAGCAGCTCAGGAGATACTGAAGTGAAGCAGCGTGTGCTGCATCCCTGACCTGCCTTCAGTTTACACTACAGGCTCTCCTTAGGGGTGTAATGCAATTACGGCTATAACTGGGTGCTATACATTTTAATCCCATTAGAAACAGCCTTTTAACAGCTCCTGACTGACTATAATATGTAATCTCATTAGAGACACTACCTTTATACCTTGTACAAGAACATCCAAGCAGAAATCAAAGGCTGGGATAAGGCTAACATGGTTTTCTTCTTTTAAAACACTGTCTGCTTTCTTGCTTGTATTTGGGGTGCTGGTGCACAGGCACAAAGACACAAAGGGTTTGGTGGGATCAGGCTGGATGGGGTTTGGGGGCACCCCTGGTTTTTCTCTTATATTTCTTCCAGCACCCATCATGCCCTCTCAGGGGCAGGGTACTGCTGTGTGCAGCCCACGTGCCTGGTGCAGGTCTGCTGGCCTGGCACACGCAGGGATGTGCAATCTCTGTCACCCCTGGGGCTGGCTCCGTGCAAACTCAAGACAAATATTGACCGAGGCTGGGCCAAAGCTGGAAGGATTTCTCCTGCCAGAGCGTGTTCACTGTGCTGCCTCCCACGATACCACAGCACACTGACCAAAGCCCTTGGTGCGGGTACAGCTGTGTCTACACCACGTCTGCTTGTGTTGCTCTGCCAAAGGCCGGGAGGAGAAAGGGAGGGGTGATTTTTATTTTTTTTTTTAAAATCTGTTCTCCTCAAGGATTTATCAGCGCTCAAGTGCCTCCTTTCATAGCAATCTTTGAAACTTTGGGCAAACTTCAGGCAAATTTTCTGGGGGGAGGCACACTTGAAGATATTCAGTTCCTACATCCTATACTAAAATAGACTCCTGAGCAGTTTTCAGGTAGATTTGAGCTCATTAGACACCAGTGCCCACATGGGATAGGGACAGTATGGATGTCCCAGCCATGGGCCAAGCTTGGCGGGGTTGTGCTCCCTATCTGAGATTCCAAACTCTCAGACAAGTGCCTGGCCACAGCTGGATGGGGGTCCACATGTCACCCCCTTCCCAATTCAGCTCAGATGATGTTACCAGAAGTCTCTTTGCTCAAACACCGGGATGGAGAGCACAAGGCTCGGACAGAGCAGCAAAGGTCAGGGAGGGAGGACAGGAAGACAGGACAGACCTGTCGTGTGGGGACAGCAGGGCAGTCTCCTTTCCATGGTGAAAAACTGAGATACTGCAGCCAAGGGCAGCCAGGACCTAGTCCTGGTCTCTTCCTGAAGGGAGAGCAGCTGGTCCTGACTTAGTCTGAACTGTGGTATGAGTTGTCATGGACCAGAACGACAACCAATTACTTGGGCATAAATCTGTTAAAAAGAGGGGAAAAGGGCAATGTTGAGCAGAGCTGCACATCAGTCCAGTGTTGGGGGCCACTGTGACTGTCCCTCTGATGAGGCTTAAGAGATCTTGATCTTTGGGATCTTTAAAGACTGCAAAGACACTTATTTTTGCAAGAGGGGTGTTAATCCCAGCAGATTCAAAGGGGTGATAAAGCACTTTGTTTCTTGCTCTACAGTAATTGCAACTTCTGACAACTCTGATAAACTAAAATGAGGTTCTCAAAAGCATCCACCCAAGGCTTTGTGGGGCTGAAGTCAGGGTTGTATTTAAATGCCCCTAATGAGTACCTAGAGCAAATGGGAAAGACATGCAAATCAGATGTCTAATTGAATGGGCCTTTGAAGGAATATCCCAAGCCGCTGGGTAATTGATGGGTTATCTTTCCACTGGCTTGCCTTGATTGCATCTCCTTCCGCATTAGTCTTCCCTTGGAGTCTGGTTTAACAGGAAAAGTGGTGCACCAGGATTAAATGCAGCTCTTCTTCACAGACTGAGCGAGGACATTTGCTGCCCAGCAGTACGACCCTTCTGCAAGGCAGTCATTATTGAAATCTCTCTAGACTGGTGTTTCTTCCAGGCATGGAAGTGCCTTATCATATTGCATCTGAGCACTGCACTCGGTAAACTGCCTCACGACCTGCTCTCCAAAGTGAAGGCATGACAGATGAAATAGCTTTCCCATCAAGCTTCTTGGGCCCACTTCTCCAGCAGGAGTAAATTGATGTGACTGCCTTCATTTGGATGTAGCAAAACTGATTTGTGCCATATGGAAATGTGACCTGTCTGGCCCATTGGCTCTGTTGGTGTATCATGAGGATTTATCAGTGTTGCATATATGAATTTTGCTTTGCTTAAGAGACTTGTGTTATGTTTGTGCAAGAGCCACTTGCCAGCAGCCACCGTTATGGCCAAGCAACTTGCAGCTCAGCAATGAGCAGGAAAAAGATTCCCCTGTTGGAGCTCTGTTTGGACTCAGAACTGAGGCATAATCCCTAAATTTGGGGTGTGTCTATAACAGAGTTATCTGGGCTGTATGAGCTCTCTCCAGCATCTCTAAGCAACTCTGACGACCACATTTTGTCAAACACACATGGCCCCTGAGGACATTTGAGAGGTGCTGGGGTGTCTGAGACATCCTCAAGGGCTGGTTTATGTATCCATGGGAGATTGGAGCAGCAGCTGGGGGCTGTAGAGGGTGGGTACTCAAGCACATCTCAACAACTGTCTTTAAGGCAACAGATTTTTAGCCAAAGAATCTGCTTCTCAGCTGAGTTTAAAATTACTTTCCTCTAGTCCCTGTTGATGACAAGTGGGGCAGATTTTAGCCACAGTTTCAATTTCCCTCGTTGGGGGAAATTTCCTTCCAGAGCAGAGTCTCAGGGATGCTGGGCCAGGACTGTCCTTGACACTGAGCCCATTGCTCAGTTTATCTTCAATCCCTACAGGGGCAGAAACCCTCAGTTCAAGGCCCCACACCCCAACACCACCCCCAGGCTCCCCATAGAAAACCAGCACAGGATCCTGCCTGTATCTTGTTGTGTTTGAAGGGCACAAACATATTTGCCAGCATGCCAGCTCAGCCTGGATTTGCTTTGCATCTCTCCTTCTGCCACTGAGATTGAGACCCACAGCTCTTTCCTGCCTTCAACTGCCTTTGTAAGTTCTCACAGCAAAGCATCCCATTCCTGGCTGCATTCTTGCCTGCTATTTACTATTTCTTCCTTTAATCCATACCTAAATACCATGCTTTGCTCTTCATCTTTAATTTTCCAGCCCAAACCAAGGTATTGGTACCAATAATCTTGCAGAATTGCTGGATTTAGATTGCACATTAGCAGTTCTGCCTTTCTGCCTTCCCCCTCTCAGTGCTTTCATAACCTCATGGGTAACCCTGTAAGGGGCCTGGTTTGCAAAGCCCCTACAGGGGCAACAGGCAGAGCATGGCCCTGCTCTTGCTGGCACTGGATGCTCTGAGTGTCTTTCCCACTGTTGGGTTTGTCCCCATGCCAGTGTGGGTTGGTGTTGCCAGATATCCACATCCAGGGGGAGCCATGTGAGGGCTTGGCTGGAGCAGGTCTCCATGCAGGATCTCGATTCTGGTTCCTGCACACCGGTGCTGGACCACTTTTGTCCTGGCCAGTTCACTCACCAGCATTTGCCACCTGGCTCCACGGCAGCCTTTCACCGCTGGCCCCTTTCCTGAGGAGCTTCCCACGCAGCTGTGAGTCTTCCACCAAAGCCTTGGCCCAGACTGTCCACACACAAGCCCTGAGAGCCAGGGCTAATGCACAGTGTGAACCTGGCCCCGTGCCTGCAAGGGGCATATGGGTTACAGCCCATATGGGTTTCGCTTCAAAGCAGGCTTTGACCTGCCTGCTGTGCTGCAAGGATGGAGTTAAAACCTGGAGAGAAAAACTCTGATTTGGGTATATGTCCAACAGCTGCCACAGTTTGCTGGGATGGTATTTCTGACCTCTGCTTCTGTTGCTTTCCTTCCCAGAGATCAGAAATTGCTTGCTGTTTGCTGCTGTGAGCCCAATACTCTCACTGGAGACAGGTCTCAGCATGGGCAGATGCATGTGGTGGACACCAAACCACAGAGATCTCTCCCAACATCTCTGCTCTCACAAGAGGGTATCTCCAGCCTGGCAGCAGCCGGTTCTCCAGGTCAGAACCAAGGTGACCTTGTTACAGATGCCTTGAGATGGGCTTCATTTCACTTTCTTTTGATCTTTTTGTACTCCACGGGATAAACATGGGCACCTGGGTGGAAAAGAAGGGAAATATCATCCTTTGGCTATTAATCCTGGATTTGGTTGAAGTCCTGGCTGGTTCAGATGAAGTGTAAACTACAGTATTACATGAGGTGCAAAGTCCTTGGAGGAGTCCTTCCCTGTTCCAGAATTGCCAAGGAATAAATGCTCCTCAGACATCACAGCAGCAAGGGCAGGAGGCCTGAGGATGGATTATCACCACTCTGTCCCAACTAGACCCGATGATGAAAATCAAAATCCCATGCCATGATCTGGGGACGTGCCAGCATCCAACCCCAAGGTGGTCAGCCATCTCCTGCCACTACCTGGTGTAGCCAGCTCCTGGCTGTACTGCTGTGGTGTCCCACACTTCCATGTCCCAGTGCTGGCCAGCTCCATTGTGTGACCATCTCTTCCCAAGTAGATGCTGCTGAGACACTGGCAATGTCCTTGGAGCTCCACGTCACTGTCATTGCACCCTGCCATCTGCCCTGCCAGCATCTGTGCCTCTCCATGGGGAAAGCTACATATGAGAGCAAATATCAGTTTTTTCCTTCTACACTGGTTTGCATGATGTTCTCATACACTGTGTGTGTGGCAACAGTCATTATTGCTGCTTCCTACTGGAAAACTTAATTTCTGGACCTGCTTTTCTCTCCAGTTACAGAGTGGTTTGGACTATTTTCAGATGGCCAGTGCAAGGACACATGAATGCCACCCTAAGTGTGCCACCCTATTTCTGGTGTCATTGTTGTTCATGTATTTTTCCAGACTAGTTATGCCTTTTTTCCCTCTTCCATTCTTTGAGATCAGCTGATTTATCAACATCGTGCTCCTTTTTGTGCTGAAGTCAGTGGGGAAGATGTGAGATGATTTCCAGCACTGATCCTTAGGGAGTCCCACCAGTGATCTCCCTTCCCTTCAGCTGATGTTTCAAACACAGGGCCCTTCTTCCTTGCTCCCAGCAGCACCAACCATCTCCAGAGGAACTTGACGTGCCCTGTGTGCCACTCCAAAGTCTTACAGCAGTTTTCAAGTCTCAAAACCTTTACACTGTCCCTCCTGGTGTCTGGGAGATGTTCTGGCACTCGCCATGCTGTTGATCCCAGGTCAGAGGGTTTAGCTGGGCAGACCACTTCCCTCCCTTGCCAAATATAGGGAGCCTGGGCTGTTCTTCAGTTGGAGGTGGTCTTCACTTGTGCCTTCCCCAGCCTGACAGCTTTTGCAGGATGAGACAATGGGGTTCCCTGCACTTGAGCATCTCAACCCACTTCCTCAGCCTTGACTGCTTCATCCTCCAGACTTTCTTTTCTCCATGCTAGTGGGGCTTGAAACAGATATTCACTGGATTCCTCAGGAGGACTTGAACTAACTTCCCTTTACCTTTGTCTCACTTCAGCCCTTATTTTCTCTTTTATTTTTTATTTAAACGGGTAAAAAGACCCCAATTTTTTTACTGGTTTTTATCTTTCCAGTGCCTCTCATCTTTTTTGGACAGCTTTTCCTTTTTGTTCCTTTGTAACTTTCTTTGTCAACCCTGCTCCTTTTTCTTCCTGTTCCTTCCTGCCTCCACTTAGTATCCCATTTCTCCTAAGGTACCTGACACCTGCCCATGGGTTCCTGGGGAGGCACAGCATCGAGCCTGCTTTTGTTTGAAGGTGAAACGAAGCACCATTTCACCAATAAAAAGTTCTGACTGTCAAGAAGTGTGTTATTCAGGGCTGATGAATAACTTAGAGGAGATCAAAAGATATTAAGCTAAAAGAATTATTATACAGGAGCCTACGGGACCACACAGATCTCCCGTTCCAGCTAAAAAAGTCCCAAATTAACCCCCCACACCTNAAAAAAAAAAAAAAAAGCGTGTGTGGTCTTGAACAGCCAAAGAAGCAAGCCATTATTTGTAAGTCTGCTATATAAAGCATAATTATTATCCTTTTTATCATCCAAGTTATGGGGCAGGCTTTTCCATCTTTACTCACGCCAAGTAGCACCTCGTGTCAGAAATAGCCTCGCTGGTTTGAAGGGGATGAGTCATCCCGCAATCAGGTAGGAGGAGAACAAAGATAGACACGACTTCCCGGACTGGATCTCTCTCTCTTTCTGCCCCGATGCACGATCTCGCTCCTCCACGGCACCTATCAAAGAGCAACCGCCGGGAGCGTTGGTGCGGGCGCGCCTTCCCGCGGGCCTGCAGGCTGGAGACGGCCCACCGGAGCAATGCATCTGGTCTGCAGCTCCCTCCTTCCCGCTCGCCTTCCCAGCAGCTCCTCAGATGTGGGCAGGAGCGGGCTGTGGGCCGTAGGAACTCTTCTGGCAGCCGGCGGCCCCACTCCCACTCGCCGCCTTTCCCATCGCCCCAAAACCCGTCATGTGACGGGCACATACTGGTAGGATTCCAGTTGGGGTGCTTGGCAAAGAGGCTCCTCTCCAGTCATTGGGGGGCTCTGATGTCATCCCACCACAGCTGAGAGCAAGGTGAAAATGAACAGCAATGCCATGACTCAAAAAATGTAATATACAAAGGAAAAAACTCCTCCGACAGCCATGGGGTTCTCCAGACCAAGAGCCGGCTTTTCTCAAGAACCCAGCTTTGCTCCAGCTGAGACTTTGCCCAAACCCTCTGGAACCAGAATTTAGATTTTCACCGCTTTTTTCCCCTTTTTTTAATTAGCAGAGAAATTCAGAGAGGGAAAAGGCTGGTTGTTTCCTCTTGCTCGCCCTCACTGTTACAATTTGAAACCCACATCTGGCATTTGGAGTGTTGAGAACAACTCAGAGCCAATGTATTGGGGCTGATGAACCGCCCTGGGTTTCGGGGGAATTAGCTGTTTGCCCAGATGCTCTGGGGGAGCTCTTTAATATCCCAGTGGGAATAACACTACTAAAAAAGGAAAACCCATTAGTACACGTCTGCTCTTGCAGAGGCTCCTCTGTTCCTGTGAGGGTGAGACCTTTACAGAAGGCTTCTGAGTTGTTACAGGTATCACCTCGCATGGCTCTGACAACGAGCAATTTTAGGGCAATTTTTTTCCCAGATGCCCCAAATCATCTCCCCACCCCTCGCAGTCACTACCATTGTTGATTAGAAGTTTCTTTAATTGAATCAACCGGTCTGTTAACTGCGGTGAGCGCAGCGCTTTGAAGATGCATTAGAGCACACGTAGAGAAGCACTGAGTAATGCAGGGAGATAAGCACATGTGTTTGAAGCTGGGGATCCAAGAAGCCATGGAGGAGCACAAAAGGCACATGAAAAAGGTGGCGTCACCCCAGCTTCCCACAGGAGTCCTGAGGGCCCAGATCTTCGCCCTTGGGTAGGTTGGTTGCTTCATGCTCAGCATCCAGCCCTGATGTTACATGCAGTGGCTTTTGTTGCTCTCTCCAGCCCTCTTCTCTTTTGATGCTCCTCTGCTTCATGGCAGACACCATTTGGTCTCATGGCCAGTTTGGGTGGAGGGAGGGGTGAGAGAAAGCAGATCTGATTGTCTCTCTCAAGTAGTCCCTGTCTCTCTGTGCTACTTTGGGTTCATCTCTTAGTGGCAAGATCTTTGCTAATGCAAAGCCAACAGCAGAGCGAGACCACGCCATGGGAAGGAGAAAAGGCAAACATCCAAACCCTTGGATCTGCAGCTGGGAGCTTAGACACTTGTCAGAGGCACTTGGATCCTATAGGGATGTACATCAGTGCAGGAAACCTGACAGGCTACCCAAAAGTCACACCTTAACCCAATGACTGGGGTATAGGAACAATGGGAAGAGCTCTATATACCCCCCTAGAATGGGGGTTACCACTGTGGTCTTCGGGAATGGTGTAATCCTTGGGGTCGTTTTATGGTCTCTGGTGGAGAAGTGGAAACAAGCAATGGTTGGAAACAAAACTGGAAGGAAGACTGGCAAAGAAGACAGACCTAAATTTTTAGAACATCTTGCTGAAACCCTATCTTAGGGCAAGAGGAAGAGCAAAACTTGGGGGTTATGGATCTAAGGATGGCAAGGTTTTCAGCTTCTTTCCATAAGCCCTCTTTACCAGCTGCGAAGCACAGCAGCAGACCCCCCCAAAAAGCGAATTATTATCTTCATCTAGAGATTTTCAGCATCATTTTGTCTTGCAGCATGTCCCAGAGCTCCCATGGGACTGACGGCCAGTTGTCCCAAAAGAGGCAGCCAGAAGAAGCTTTCTCAATGGAATAAACATCCCCAAACTCATGAAAGGCAAATTGCCTCCTCTAATACCTGCGTGCTTTTTCCATGTGAGCAGGTGCAGATATTTTCTGGCTTGTGCCTGCCACTGGGCGTAGGTTCTGCAGGGCTGTTATCTCTCTCATCAGATGATACAAGTTCGCAGGCTCATCTCCTTCCAAGAATGCAACTGACTTTAAAAGAGTTCAAAAGAAGATTAGGTTTCAAGGTAACTGGAAGCTATTCAGTCAAAGCCACGCTGCATAAAGCGAGGGGAATCCTCCTTCTACCTCCATGGCTGTGCAAGGCAAGTGGGAACATGAGAAAGGAGCTGAGAAAGTGTGTGTCTTCTTCACAGACACAAACAGGACTGCAAATTGGAGACAACCGCTACAAATTTAGCTAAAGATGCTTTAGAAATTGCATCTTGCCAATGTTTTGCTTATCAAGCTGGAGTGTTTGCTGGCAGTTACCTCAGCAAAAACAAAAACACATGGGCTCTCATCACTAGTGCTCCCTTGTCAGCAGGGAGGTTGGCACTGTGGCACACAGAGGCCTCAGCAGCGGGAGCACTTGGGTGCTCAGTTGGTGAAAAGCCCCCAGCCTGCAGCTGCAGGGTCTGTGTGCTGATGGCTGGGCAGTGTGGGTTGGGGTATCCCCTCCACTGGCAGCTCTCTCTGCCTGTCCCTGTGCCTTTCATCCATCCAGAAGCTGCAGGAGCAGCCACCTCTGCTCTCCCAGCTGTACTGCCATCATCCTGCCCTGTCCCTCCTCTTCCCACAGCAGGAACACACAGTCTCAACCCACCTCATCCTCTGGACAGCTTTAGTGTCCCAGCTGAGGTGCTGTGAACCAGCCTCAGGAATAGTTTGGGTGAGAGCGAGAACACTTGGAAATAAACACCCAGAGGTGGGGAAGGCCATGGCTGGAGCCTGGTTTGGAGGACAGGTGCTTCATGGACAGGCTGCAGGGACATCTGTGTGGTGACTCCTGGCTCGGCTGGGCAAGCTCAGGTTATAGTGGCACCAGACTCTTATGCCTGGAGACACAACAGTGCCTGATTCCTGATGAAAGCCCATCCATGGATCTGGGCATCAACCTTCTCACACTTCTATCATGCAATGTCTGTTTTACAACAGGATCCTGTTGGATTGGCTGTGTCATTACATCCAGAGACAGTGTGACCCAAGCTCTGTCTGGAGGAGGAGTTTTGGATATGTCTTCATTACAGAGCAACATGTGATGTGCATCTAGCTGGTCCTGCAATCACAGGGAAACTCCTCAGATCATGGGATCATTCAGGTGGAAAGAGACCTCTGGAGTTTGTCTAATCCAACCTCAGCTCTCCAAGGCTTGACAGCCAGCCCTGGTGCAGCCTGACCCAAAGCCCTGCCATTTGGAGACATGCAAAGGATGGCTATGCCCTGCACTGAGGAGAGTCTTGGTCCTTGAGGAGCCTTCCAGGCTTGGCTACCATGAGGGAACCTGCAGCTGATTTCATCACCACAGAGGCCCCCACCACCGAGAGCCAAGGACACACAGCACAGGTTTGGGCAAGCCAGACCCTTCTAGAACATGACTGCCAGAGAGGTGTCCACACCCTGAGTTATTTTAAAGCTCTCTCACCACCATCATCCAGTCTCTCCGAGCCCTGCCCCAACCACAGAGCACCTGGCAGAGGAAAGTTTAATCCCACAGGGATGGACAGGAGGAGGAAGCGCACTTGGTGGCTGCAAGCCAAGAGGTGATGCAAGGCTGCTGGTCCAGCCAGTGCCACCCAACCCACCAGGTCCTGCTGGATCCCACAGAGCTGCTCCACACCTTTCTCAGAGCCCAGGGCTCTGATGGCTGCTGGACATCCCTGACCATAGGAAGGTCTCATCCTGCTTTTGTGGCCAGGTGTGCTTTGCTTCCCTTCTCCAGTGCCTGATGCGAAGCCAAAGCTCTGGTAGGTCTGAAAGCCCTGAGAAATGTCACAGAGCTGTCCCACAGCTGAAAGGGTCATTCACAGGAGACCTTCTACACACCTCAGACAGCAGCTGTCAGTGCTCCTGTCCTTGCTTGCTCAGCTGCAGGTGCTCAGCACACCGCTGGGCACCCATTTGTTCTCCCCAGGGACAGATGCTGCTCTGCCCTGCTCCACATTCCACATCACTAAGACAAGGTGTTTTTCTTCCCTTCTTTCTTCCTCTGCCCATCCAGTCTAGGGGAAAAACTTTACTTCTTCCCCACTGCAGTTCACTAAGGGCTGCTTTTGGGGTCCTACATGCAGGACCCCCTGACAGTCTGTGTAAAACCCACAGCCATAAGAGGAAGCTGCAGCCTGGTACCTGCAGCAGTAGCTCTCATACTCACTAAACCTGTCATCCCAGTCTGGATTTTCTTTTAATAATCAGGCAGAAGTAAATGATTCACTTGTTGCTCATCTGAAGTTTGCTTTTTTCCTGCTGGAAAGCATTTATTTGGGAGGGATGGACCTGAATTTCCCCTGTTTCCCAATACTCCTCAGCACTGACCATGCCAGCAGAGAAACCAGATGTGCCTGGGCATGGGATGGCAGGAGCAAATCCATCATCACCTTTGCCTGCCTCCTCTGAAAACCTCCTGATTAAAATGAGGTCCTGCTATTTCACTGCTTCAAGCCTCCTTGTCCCATTTTTCCCAGTTTATTTCAGAGGACCCCTTCCACCGCCACCCAATAAACAAAAAGAGGGGGATTTTTTTGCTGTTGCACTTGGGCACGGTACCTCTGGAGCTGCCTCTCTTTCCCAGAAGAGTGGAGCATGAGGAAAAGGATTGCACCCGCTATTTGTGTCTGTTTATTTACAGTGTAAACAGCTTCTGTGCTGGAGCTTTGAAGAGGCGCCGCACATTTGTATGTCAAGATCTCTCCACGCTCTGTGTGGTTTTCCCACGTGATCTGAGCTCTTCAGAGAGGAAAGTTTGCTCCTTTGCCTCCATCCTGGAGAAGATGAGGAGGGCCAGAGTGATACAGAGTCCCAGTGAGGGGTAATGCTGTCAGTGAAGGAGGTTTGGGCTGAATTACCCTGTTTATGGTAACCTGATGCAGCTCTGCTAACGAGTGGTAATTTGGTAAATCCCCATTAGGCTGTTGATCATGAGCCCTAAAGTGACTCTCAGGAAGTTGTGGCTCCCATCAAACTCGGCTGAACTTCAGCAGCAGGAATAGCAACCTGCCTGGACTGAGTGCTGGTTTTGTATAAAATAGATTAAAATAGACAGATAAATAGATAAAGAGATAAATGGATAGATCATGGACAAAAATAATTAAATAACTTCTGGAATTCTCTCCCAAAATAGCTGTGCAACAGTTATTTAAATGCTATGGGCACAGTAGCTGCTTGCAGGGGATTATCACCACTGCAAAATCAATATTTGCTAAAAATCCCTTTGGTAAACTCAAGAAAGCCTTTTAATAAAGCAAAACCACGGCAGCTTCTCACCACGCTCACAACCTCTTGGGTTTGACAGAAGCAATGATGGATGTCAGAAAGCTTATCTTGGCAAAACAGCTCCTAACAATTCCCTAACCCCTGAACATGATTGTTATCCGCTAAGTTGCCTGCCTTACCTATTTACTATAAGCTATGAGCATGACCATGTGCCCCAGAATAAACTTAGGCTACTTTATTGGGTTGGTTAAATATTAGATTTACATCACTTCAAAATTAGGAATGGGATTTTGGTCATCCAGCAATTAAAAAAATTCGCTCTTGTGTCTTGAAATGCTTGGTGGCCACACAACTGTGCTCCAAGGAGAGTTGGTGATGATTTGTACCCTGTGAGGTGCTCAGCAACCAGCTGACAAAGAAGAAAAATGGGTGTATTCCCAAATCCCAGGTCCATTAGTGTGCTTACATGGATTTCCTTCTCCACCTCATGCCTCCGCTGTCACCCCTGGGACTTGTGCTGTGTCTGGGACATCTGCAGCTTCCCAGCACAGCTAAACCTCGTGGTGTGCTGGGCATGGAGGCACAGGAGCACCAGTGGGAATAATCTGGTATTTTGTATCAGAGGGCAAGAGGAAATGGCCTCAGGTTGTGCCAGGGGAGGTTTAGGTTGGATATTAGGAAAAATTTCTTCAAAGGTTTGTCAAGGATTGGAGCCGGTTGCCCAGGGCAGTGGTGGAGTCACCATCCCTGGAGGGATGTAAAAGATGTGTGGATGTAGCACCTGGGAACACGTTCTAGTGGTGACCTTGGCAGTGCTGGCTTAACAGTTGGACCCAGTGATCCCAAAGGTCTTTTCCAGCCTAATGATTCTATGGTTTATGTTTAGAAAACCAACCTCTCCTGTCACCTTGCCTGCTCCAAGGACTCAGATTTGCCTGTAAATCTCTGTTAAGCCCTGACTCAAGCCCTTTATGGTGGCTTATGGAACATCCCTGAATGCTCTCCTGAAGCCCCATGCATGACCTCCACTGGGGTGTGAGGCCTCCTGAGTGTCTCTTCTCTCCCTGGTGGCCGTGCCTGGCTTTGGTGGCAATTTTAAGAGACTTGCCTGTAGGTGGCTTGTGCCTCACAAGTGGCTTTTGCTGATGAGTGGGGTGGGCTGGAGGACACAGGACACCAAGGTTTGTCCCTTAAGGTTTGTGCTGCTTTGCAACCAGACACAAGGTGTGACTATCACAGTTATGCTCAGGTACCCCAGCATCACTTATGCTGCCTTCTAAGGAAAAAGACCCAATAACTTCCATGCTCCCAAGAGAATCCCTGTGGGAGAAGGAGAACAAAGCAGAGGCGTGTTTGCACACCAGCCTCGCAGATCCTCGACCCTTGATGCCAAGCTCCGGGTTGAACCCCTCTGCACCAGCAAAGCTGTCCCCTCCTGACCCTGAGCTCTGCCGTGGGGCTCATGGGGCTCCACACAGCTGCAAAACCCCCTCTGCCCCCGTAGGCTCAGCCGTGCCCGTGGGATGGTGCAGGGGATGCAGCACTTTGGGGATCAAGGGCCACGGCTGCTGTGTGTGGGTGAGGCTGCCTCAGCCTGGAGACCCAGCAGTTAATTTGTTTGTTTCCTTTCTGTATAGGATATTGTTACCAAAAAAAGAAAATGGGGTGGGGGGAGAGAGAAAAAAGAAAGGCTGAGGCTAAATGATGAAAAGGCCTCTCTCCTGCAGCTATGAAATCTCACCCGGAAGGAGGCGAGGGGAAGTGTTTTCCAGCGGGGTACAAAGTCAGCAGCAGAGCTTTGAACTCGGGGGAACTCCACAGCAGTGCAGAGCCCTGCCAGGGAGCCCCAGCTGTGCATACCTCAGCTGCAGCTGGGGGAGCTGGGGTCACATCCTGCACCCCACTCTGCGCCAGGATGGGCTCGGCATGGGGCTCAGGCTGTGGAAAGGGGGTTTGCTGGGCAGGCACAAGTGGGACCTGTGCCCCAGACCAAAAACTGACCCTCCTTGAAGTTCTTGTTTTGGGATGGGTCACCCTGAGCTTGTCCCTAGAGTGTGGTACATGGTCACCCTTCCCTGGCCCAGCAGGCTCTGCTGTCCCCTGGCAGGTTCCCCTGCACACCTCCATCGCCAGCACTGGCTCTGATCATACCCAACACCCTTCACCACAGGTGCTCTGAATGCTCCAAACAGGGGAAGGCTCTACTCAAACATGGTAACCAAAAAGCTGGGTTTGGAAGGGATCCCAAGTTACTTGGGGGAATTTAGGCAATTATCCCACCATACCTTTTTTTAAATTTTAATTTCACTCTAATGATTTCAGAGGTACCTTTTCCCCATCTCATTTACAAGTGAAAACACTCAGTTAACTAAACTGAGGAAGGAGTTTAAAAATTAATTTAGGTGCCTCAAAATGAAGTAAACTTTGGGACATGCAGTAGGCTCTATGTGGAACTGGAAGCCAGGTGGAGGTGCTGCTGCTGGACTTTGGTTTTTGCTGAAGTGTCCCTCACCTTGTCACCAGTCCTGGTGGGGTGGGGTCTCTGGGGAAAGTGCATCAATATGTGGCCCCATTTTTTGTCTTGGATCACAGCTGGGCCAGGCAGGAGGAAAACAACACTGTGAGTCTCCAGGAGAGGGGTGAAACAGAACAGCATCAGGCTTGGAGCCTCTTCAAATTACCCCTAATATCCCCAGCAGCAGCCTTTGCCTGCCAGCTGCAGCACTTCTCCTCCCTTATCTGCAGCTAATCCCTTAAACAGCCATTTGAAGGAGTTTTTGCAGTATTTGCCCATGAAACAACTCCCAGATTTGCTGTTTTCTCAAGAACTTAGAGCAGTGGATCATGGTGCTGTTCCCAGGGATCCAGTGACAGGCAGCTCCACCCCTGGGAAAACACTGCCCAGCCCAGAAGGGATGGGATGCCACCGAATAAATCTCCATGTCGTAGGGATTTCTTGGGACTGTAATCCCCGAATAAACATCCTGCCACTGGAACCTGTTGTGAGGTCACCATCCACAGGAAAGATGCCAAGCTGCCACTGGTCCAGGGATGGGGCAGGAGGATGGAGGTGATGAGCATTGATTTTGGGCTGGTTTGGGATGATGGTTTGCCTGGGTTGGCTTATCCTGGTGCTGAGGAGCAGTGGGATCAGGTTAGCTCTGGTGTCCCCAGCATCAGAAGGATGTGGACCTGTTGCAGCAGCTGCAGAAAGATGCTCAGAGGGCTGGAGCACCTCTGCTATGGAGACAGGATTAGAGACCTGTGATTGTTCAGCCTGGAGAAGCTTCAGGGAGACCTTCTAGCAGTGTCTAAAAGGGGCTACAAGAGAGCTGGGGAGGGGTGTTTTACCAGGGCAGGTAGTGATAGGGCAAGGAGAAATGGCTTCAAACTGACAGAGGGCAGGTTTAGATTGAATATTAGGAAAAAATTATTTATTGTGGTATAGTGAGGCCCTGGCCCAGGTTGCCCAGGGAAGTTTTGGCTGTCCCATCGCTGGAAGTGTCCAAAGTCAGGTTGGATGGGGATTTGAGTGACCTGGTCTAGTGGAAGGTGTCCCTGCTCATGGCCAAGGATTGGAACTGGATAATCTTTAAGTGCCCTTCCAACTCAAACCATTCTGTGATTTTATGATTTCTGGGGTACCCACACTTAGACACACCCCACAGTCAGTTTTATTTTTTGTGCTGAGGAATGAAGCCGGGAGAGCCTGTGAAGGATGGGCAAAGGGACCTTCCTCTTGTGCCTGGATTGCTCATCCCGAAGCTGGTACAAACCAGCCCGTGCACAGCCAGTGTAACACATCTGCCTTACAGCATCCCTGCAGGGACACCCTCGGACCGCTCCTGAGCCACGCGGAGATGGAGGGGATTTCCTGGGAGCACACACCCCGCCAGAGTGGGAGCACTGCCTGGACAGGGACTTCAAGATTCTCTCTCCCACTGAGAGTGAAACAATGCCATCACTTGAACAGGGTGGCGCTTAATTAGCTTTCACTTGAAGGAAAAGGGGGCGGTGGTGGATGGAAGGAGGTGCATGGAGAGCGCAGCAAAAGACCACGAGAAAATCCCCTTTTCCCGGTGCGGAGAGGGACGTTCCTGGGTGCTGCGGACTGAAACACCTGCTGCCCGGAGGGAAAGCCAGCTCCCAGGAAATGCAAGAAAGGCACTTTCCAATGTGGAATATGTTGAAAAGCACAGAGGAGGAGAAGGGGAGGGGGGTGGAATGGCTGCGGAGATGCATGAATATTAAAATGATTATAGCGCTTAATAAAGTGCCGCACAGGGGAGGAACAATAACAGGTATTGTTGGCAAGCCTGACGCTCAGCTTCCCCTTGATTTGATGGGGCGATAACCATCGCAGTATCTCTTTCATGATCCCTGGCTCCGTATCTCTCTCGCAGCGCGGCAGAGCCACACACATTCCAGGGGAGACTTTGATGTCTCTCTCGAGGCGCAGCCCTGCCAGCCCTGGGCAGGCTGCGCCGCGCCGCGGCTCCCCCGGCGAAGGGCCGTGGGTGGGGGACACGGGGAGGGGGCTGTGGAGGGCAGGGGGGCCG